>JAAGNO010025671.1:0-10803 GCA_033439905.1 Ceryle rudis | reverse complement strand
CGCGTTATTTGTAGACGGAGAGGGAAACGTGCAAGCGTCCCCTCCTAACTCTCCCAGCAAAGGCGTTAGCCCCGAATCCTCTCCCCCAATCCCCCCCTTTCTGTGCCCCCCCACCCCCCCACCATGATCAGCTACAATCCTGATCCAGCCCCACTGAATCAAAAACCAAAAGCAAATTACCCGTATGCTTCAGGTCTGGTTTCAGAAAGCGCCTGAACACACTGTCAACTTGTGTTTATATCCCACTAAAAATCTTTCGGTCTTAAGCCTGTATTTAAACAGTGCCTTCACATGAGACAGACCAGACCCTGTGAGTTTGCCCCAACATGCATCAGCGGCAACCACAACAAATACACCCTGGATAAAACATGGACTGGTTTTGCTTTTAGAAAGACCTCTACAATCCCATTTAAGGGATTACCTGGGAAGTGCTGGGTCATTCCTAGTGTACCTGCAGAAACAAGGGACACACATGTTGGTTTTGTGTGCAGAAAGATGGGATTTGCCTCCTGGACACCCCGGCAATGCTGCATCTGGTTTTGCAAAGGTGCTGGCTGGGAGGATGACCTGCACTGATCCCATATGCAGGGAAGGGAGCTGGGAAGATGCTCTTTTGAAGGGCGGGCCCCAGGTGAAGCAATGTTCATTATTTGTTGGCTGAAACTGTTAATCCCAGTTTAGTACCCTAGGCTCTGTTAGAAAAATCACCATCTCAAGAGGTACCACCCTGCTCAATAACAAAGCACAAAACACTCCATTTCCTCTGCCCAGCATGAGGAGGGGAGGGCAAACAGGTTCCTTGGAAAGAAGTTTCAAGCAGAGCAACACTGCAGGAGAACCAGAGCATGCGTGGGTGTCTTGCTTTCCCTGCCCCTAAATCGTCACATTTATTGCCCAAGTTCAAGTAGCGCAGTGCAAGGAGGCTGAAGCCTTTCTACACGTGCAGAGCTGAAAACCACTAGTGAAAGCTCCTTTGGAAATCACCCTGCCATCTGAGAAACCATTTGCTAAATAAGAGATGGCTGCATCATTGCGGCCAGTGCAAATCCAAGCCACCTCTCCAACGAAAGGCCTTTACACAAGAGTTATGGGCAACAATTTGCACCAGTTTCAAATTTTCCCCTGAGCTGGGAATCAGTTTTAAGCTGACGCTTACCCATGAATTAATTTCTGTAATAAAAAAAAGCTCATTCTGTTGCAAAACTCCTTTCATGTAGCAGCAATTGTATTTTTGCCGATTCACACCATCATCCTGACCGGCTTATGGGTCTAGTGTCACACGGCTGCTGGAAGGATCTCCTAAGCTGCTGCAGAGATGTGGCATGTCTCCCTTATGTCCTTCTCCACATCCCAGGTCCCAGCTGCATTGGGCTGTGCTGGGAATAACTGACAGACCTCATCCAAACAGGCAGTGGTTTGTGGGAAAAGAGCTGCCATAAAAATAACCTTGGAAAACAAGACTCAGCTCTTTGGCTTCAGGCACCAGGACTTCCTGATGTGGCTGAAAACCATCAAAAAAAGCTCATTGTTTCCACAGTTACCATGGCTGTTCCAGCAAAGGTGCTCACATAGGGGTGAGTGCACCACCACTGTTGCTCCTCAGACAGGTTTGTGATACTTTCCTACAAAGACCACATGTCCCACCAACACCAGATTTTAGCCAGATGGCCCCTAGAGAGGGCAACCACACATGCTCTTCATCCTCATGGTGACCCTTGTCTGTGCTAGGTCAGACATGGAAAGGGATCGACTCTCTCAAGTGATTCAAGCCAGGCAGATAAGCACACTGGAGTTTCACAGGGGCTTGGAGGCTAGGGTGGGGTGTTTCTGCAGCTGTAGACTTGAGAGCTCGATGGGAAAGAGATGAAGGAAGAGTGTTGGGTGCAGCAAGTGAGGATGGGGCTCAGCAACAAGCTTTATTTAAGAGTAAGGACTACGGGGATACTGAGTCTATCTGGAATGCAAGTAACTTGAAATTAAAACATGGCATCTGTCTGAAAGAATTCATTCAGGAGCTGAAGAAGGTCAAAAAATCAGAAAAGAATGGGAAATGAGAAGATTCACATTTTGTGTACAGTGCCCAGACCAGGCAATATAAAATATTTACAAATAACTCTTCTTTTCTGCCTGTCCTGTGTTGCTTCTCTGTAAAAAGTGCTGTAAACAGGGCTTTGAAAGGGTCAGGAAGGCAAAAAGGGCGCCTTGCTTTCATTGTGTTCAAGCAACACTTCTATCTACTGCCTCTTGAAAATAACCATCAAACATTTTTTTCACCAAATATTGAACTTTTCCATTTCAGATGATTTTCTGTAAGAGAGGTCTTCTTTATAAAGGAAATCTATATTTATTTATTGGATCAAGAGGAGTAAACCACTGAATGCTCCTGCTTTGCTGCAGGAGGGATGCCCCATCTCCTGGATTGCAAAAGTTTTCAAGTCTAAACTTCTTTAAGCTACTAAACATTAAGTTCAACTCTGCATTCCCCAGCAGTGTGCTACCCTGGGGCCAGCGACACCCCAGTGCCTGCACCCTTAGCAGCTCTGCATGCCTCAACATGGCTTCCCCAGCACCCTCCACCTCTGTCGCCATTTAGCCCATACCTGGGGCCAAACTACAGCAGCTGTTCTATCACCCAGGGACCCCTCCCCAGCTGAGAAGCAGAGGAAACCCATGAGGTGAAATAAACATGGATTTCATGAAACAGCCAAACTAATGCCATTATAAAGTATGCAAAGCTATACTCACCCCAGTGACTGACTGGTGGTCACAGTAACGGGGAAAGCACCCTCAGGAGCAGACTGGTGAGAGAACCCCCTCCAAGGATAGCAACCCTTGAGAGGAAGGGCAGAAGCAGCCCTATATCTCCCAAACTTCCCCATTTATACTGAGTGTGATGTTTCTGGTCTGGGATACACCTGGAGCCAACTCAGAGCAGCTGCCCTGCCTGACTCCAAGCTGATAATGGCCTGCAGACCATGGCTGGACTGGGCTTCTGTCTCTGAAACCAGGACAATCTCCAACACCATCCATCTACCACAGCACCCGGCAAGCTCTGGATTAACTGTTCAAACTCAACTTTCTTGCAAATTCCACCTCATGCACCCTTCTCTTTCTGGTCCAGTGTGACAGCAAATCAAACCACCATTTTTCACACTGGTGTTTTTACTGTACCACTGCTGCTGGTTAATAAGCACAGCTCCTGGGTGTTTCTCCTGGCCATTGCCAGAGGTAACCTGAACAGTCACAACCTGACACTGCCTTTGAATAGAGGTTCCCCATTGACGTTAGCAGGAATTAGAGCTGTCCGGAAATGACTTTTCAGAAGTCAAACATCTCATTTAAAACAAAACTAAACATCAGTGGAAAAAAAAATAATCCCCAAGCTGTTTGAAATGAGGCTTGCATTTTGTTTTGCCTTCAGGCCACCACATTTGCCCTGCGTGAAGGTTTCCATGGCTTCTCCTTTCAGATGACCCCATTGGTGAGGCAGCTGATGAAGGCGGCCCCGTTCTTGCAAAGGATGGACGCGACAGAGCATGTATCTGATAGACCTCAGCCTGGGCAGCTTAATTACCACCAGATGTCCCTTTTATAGGAGAAATAGTTGCTATCTGAAAAAAAAAAAAACAACTCTATCTGACGAGATGCTGGTGGCATTTCCTAGCCGCCGCTGCCTCTTACCTCAGTGCTGTGTGTGTATCTCCAGCAGGCAGCTGGGAGCAATCCGCAGAAGGCCAGAGCAAAGCAGAAAAATCCCTGAGGATACAGAGGAAAAACACCATCAGTTACAGCTTGGGGAGAAAAATATCCATTTGGAAACACCACTAGGATGTGTTTAATATGCTTGTTTGAGCAAGTTTAGTTAAAGTTAAGAGGTAAACATCACCTTCTTTTAATATCCCTCATAATGCTGGTTACGTGAAGAAAGTTAAATGGATAATAATGTGATTCTCCACCAGGAGCCCTCTAATTACACTGTGGTCATTTGAAGGGGTTGACCAAAAAAGCACCCAGCTTTCTGTGGAGAAGTTAACCTATTCTGGTCAAATTCCCCTTGGAAGAAAAAAATAATAGAAAACCATTATATTTACAGTATGTTCCTCTTCTGCAGCAGGACTGTGACACAGAATAGCATCTCCTTACTCACGGGATTCAATCCCATGTGTTTAAATCTTGTCTATTGGTTTCAAAGAGGGGAAAGTCCACATGAATAGTCCACCTCACAGTGAGTAACCAGGATGGAGAGCAACCTGCTCCAGGAAAGGAGCTGGGCTTCACTCTGTTGGCAAGGTAGCCAAGCTGCCTTTGTTAAATCAGCACCATCCCGGTCAGACAAAAGGGTGACAGAAATATAATCAAGGCCAGCGACTGACCCTGAAGTGTCTAAACAAGAAGAGAAACGATGCAGGAGGCAGCTTGACTTTTGTGTTCTTCCCAGAGCTGGAAGTTACACACGTTGCCTCTTTATTTGAATAGATCTGGTCCAAAAAAAGAAAACCCTGATGTAAACAGCATTCGCCTGTTGTGACAGCTGGACCAAAGGACTTGTTCACACAAAAATAAAAACATAATTAAAAAATAGGAAGGAAAAAAGTGCCTGTAAAGCGTTTGAAGGCCAAATGGCTCATCAAATATGAATCCACAGCTTAGTGTTGGAATGGCAAAAGATGATGAATCAGCACCAGACAAAAATTATTGCCCTTAAAAGTTTTTCCGTGAAACCGTCCCTCTTCCAACACAAAGTTACGTAGTGGGGAAAACTTACCCAACTGACTGCAACTTATTTTGGTTTCTAATTTTTTTCTGTGTTTTAATAGTGTGAAACAGCTGAAATCACTTTACAAAGATTAAGTCTTTTATGAAAGTTTACCAAATTCAAGCTTAAGGAGCGGAAGAAAAGTGCTGCTGCTACCAATTCTGCTTCAGCAAAAAACTCCTGTGGTCTAAAATAGAAGCCCCAAATTCCTCCATATGCATCAAGAAAGGAAACTGTGTTACTTCAAATCCTGGAAATGAACGCTAACATGCCAATAAGCTGCCTTTTGCTGGTTCTTGTCCATCTGCTGCCTGCGGTGTCCCTCTGCTTGTGGCAGGACTATGCCCTGCCCAGAGGCTTTGCTGCAGGAATGAGGCTGCCATTGGCATTTCACCACTTTTTCGGGGCTGCCTTGTCTCAGGCTCTGCATCAGATGCTGGGGAAAACCCCACACAGCTCTTATGAAAAATCTTAAATTATGTATGTCCAGTCTCTCCTTTTATTTTTATGGCAGCTGCCTGGCTGTATAGGTGGTGAGATCACTCGCTGCCTTGCCAGGAGCTGAAATGGGATAACAGAAGACCCCGAAGGAGATGAAAGGAAAGTCTGATCAAATGCTGACGTGACAAGGGGGAGACAAGTAGCAAAGATGGGGACGAGCAATCAGGGCAAGATGCCAGAACCCAGCTGGGGTGGGAAGTTCAACCCCTGCAGGTACAGCACAAACTGGAGGAGGGAGGTGAGGAGGTTACGCGGGCATTTTAAGTTGCTCCTCACTAGGACCAGACTCTACATTTTGCACAATTTCCCCCCCCAAACAATCAGCCTAACAAAGTCAATGTTTTCACAAAAAGCAAACTCCAAGACAAGGAAAAAGAAAAATTATAACAAGTGAAAAAACCAACACTAATAGCAATGTAAAAGCTCTTCTGCACATCACTGCAGTAAGGGTTTAATCAAAAGGACCCACCATGAACCTGGAGAGGGAGAACAGCATGCTGGGGCACCACCCACAGCTTTCCCCCTGTGCTCTCCCTTCCTTCCCCTCCCCAGCTCCTGCACTTAACTGTGGGGCCAGAAACCCCAGCAGATTAAAAACCTTCTTCTCATCTTCCCTTCCTCAGCTCCACCCCACAGCTCTCCACCTCAAGCATCAGCTCTCCCTTAATTTCTCTCTAGCTTCTCTGGGAATACTGAGACGAGGCCCCTCGGGAAGCTCCCCCTCCAGCCAGCCAGTGTGGAGCAATTACATGGCTCCGAGAACATCTTATAAATGAATTATAGACTGCTTTTCCCTTTCTTGGCCAAAAGGCTTTTGGAAGAGCAACTTTCTAATTACATTAGAAGACATTTAGAGGAAAAAAAAGAAAACGGTAACGCATCGTTTGCATACAAAATGTGGAAAGGTTGAGGCTGGTTCACCATCTCCTAGACCCTTGGAACTCCTTGGAGCTGGCTGCAGGCAGTTCCGTGGAGGGCTGTCACCGGCCAGACATCAATTACTCTTTTGTGAATGACCTTGTTTCCATCCTTGCTGCAAGGAACCATTTGTCTTATAGAGACATGGCTGGATCCACAGAAACAGCATCTTGTCTCTTGGCTGGGGTATCTTTTAATTCACTTTTCTGATGCTTCACCTTCAGTTAAGGAGATCCACTTCAGACCAGGGTGAGAGGGTGGGGTCTTTTAGCTCAGACTGGTTTCAGTAGCTCTGCCAAACCCCCGTGCTCCCAGGGAAGGAGCCGACCTGCTCAACTCCAGCTGCTTTTTGGTGCTGCTGTCGCCATGGAAGGACCAGCTGCCTCCAGACTTCACAGCCCAGGGGCAGGGAAGGGAGAAGCCAATTTCATATTGCATCCATCAGATGCAATCCCCAGTCAATCAGATGCACCCTCCCTCCCTGACCCAGCTCATTGAAAACCACACAATATTTTTGCCTTTCCACATAGTGCACACAAGCCAGTGATCTCAGTTTGAAGGAGGAATCCATCCTCAGCTCCAGCCGAGCACATCAGCTCTGTCTGCTCCTGCTACCCAGAGAGTATCGTCACACGGATGCCTCGCTCAGGAGTGCTGCACCACAAGGGAAAGCATGGGAGACAGATTCATTGTGAAAACAAGATGCTGGAGTGTGCTGTGGAGTTCCTAAGAACCCTTGACACACTTGCCTGCAATGCCACACCTGGGAACAGTAAAGCAAACAGCCTGTGCTGTGCACTGGCCCTACTGCCATATCACTCTCGATGAAACACTGGCTTTTATCAGGCATTCACTAAGGATTTTTACCACAGAAATTGTTTGGAACTGGTGCTTGGAGCAGCTGCTCCATCCTGAATACAAATTTTGCTCGACACAAGCAGCTTTCTAGGCTGGCAAGTTTAGGTGTAAGAATTTCAGCTGGGATATTCTGGTTGGCATGTTGCTCCCTGCTCCTTTTTCCCTCTCCTCTCTCCATTTGACCAGATAACAGCACATGGTGCCTTAAACCCCACCAAAGTCAGAGTCTTTCCTTTGTACAGGCAGTATTAGAAAAACTGCAGTTTTCCTTCCTTCTCCTTCCCTTCAGTAGTCACATGGCCTTCAGGGGCCGTGAGGGCTACAGGATGTTTACAGTCAGCACTGACTGCACAATGGGACATGGATCACCAAAAAGGGGGGTTTGCCAGAAACGGAGGACAGGCAATAAACCTGTCACTGCTCTCCCTGTTTAAGAGGACCTTTGGGGACAACAGTCCAGGATTTTAGAACATAATTTTTTATCCTTATGGTATCAGTTACCTTCTAGAAACCAGCTTCCTCACAAGCATCAGTGGATGCACAATAGCATCTGTCTGGTCTGGTGATGCTGCTGAGGCAGCTACAAGATGAGCTCCTGAGATAGTTGTGCTTGAACCAACCCGACCTGTTCTGGTTTCTAGCCACTGGACACCCATTACCATTATTAGGACAGCACTAGTAAGACCTGCAAAGTTTGAGACCCCTCCTCTATGTACAAACAAACCTCCAGATAGCCGGGCAGGGAGAGCATTTATAATTTAAATAGACAAAAAACAAAACAAAACAAAAAAAGTCCAGTAAGGAAACTGTGGCACAAGAAGGAGATGTGATCCACCCAACAGGTCAGTGACCAGGGCAATGCTCCTCTAAGCCCATCAACATCTCTGGCTGCATTTCTCCAAGGTAGCTGTTTTAGCGCATGGCACTGCGGTGGATTAGCCACATCAATGCAGACATCACCTGAGCATGGCTGTTTCCTGTACAGCCACAGCTGTCAGGCACCAGTACAGAATCACAGAAGTATTGAGGCTGGAAAAGACCTCTGAGATCATCGACTCTAGCCTATGACCTAACACCATGACATCAGTTAAACCATGCCACTATACTCTGGTGTCTTCCCTCTTTCATTAGAGAGTGAATTAAACGGTCTTCTAAACAAGACATGTTTTGCAGAAGACGAAAAGTCCTTTAAAATCAATCGCAAGGGAAGGTGAAAAAGCCTCTTTGTCAACAAGTAGGAAAAAAGCTATGAAGGAGCAGGGTCTGGACACTTCTGCCAGCTACTGCCCAGCGGGGGTCAGCAGAGTAGGATGCGACACCGCCAACAAGTTTCCGAGCCCCACAGGGCTAAACCCCGCTTCTGATGCGATGTCATCTCACCGCAGCCCTCGGGGCTGGCTCTCCCCGCCTGCACTTCTTGCGTGCAGATCAGAGATTAACTACGAGTCGTGCGAGGCGGTGGGAGCCGTCGGGAAAATAAGCAGCGGGCTGAACCTTGGTGTAAGATTCCGATAGTTGTGAGGGAGGGCAAATTATAGGACTAAGCAAAGCTCCCTTGTTTGATTGAAGGTGCTGCTGAGCTGCTTGAACAAAGAGGAGCAGAGAATAAGGCTGCTGGTGACCAGCTCTTGACATTTCCCGTTCATTCCTAAAGGGCTGGGGACATGCCACCCCCAAGCCTTGGTTACGGTGGCTGCTCCCTCCCGCAGTGCATTCATTACCCCGCATCTCCCAGTGCAGAGCTCGGCGGGAGCGGGGAGCGCAGCTCGGCGGGCCGGGGGCCCCCTCCAGCGGCCGAGCCGCAGCTGCAGCCGGAGCGGCCGCTCTCGGGGAAGCGCGGCGAGCAGCGGCCCCGCGCCCGGGTGCCAGCCGCCTCCTCTCCTCTGGCACCTTGTAAAGGAGGCTGCAGAAACGGAGCTTAAAGACAACCAAAGGGCATCAGTTATCACCTACTGAGAGCAGAGGGCCATCACAGAATCAATCCCAGCATGGTGGGGGTTAGAAGGGACCTCTGGAGATGATCTTGTCCAAGCCCCCCACTCCAGCAGGGTCACCCAGAGCAGGGGGCCCAGGATCACAGTGTCCAGGTGGGTTTGGAATCTCTCCACAGAAGAAGACTCCACAGCCTCTCTGGGCAGCATGTCCCAGGGCTCTGGAACCCTCAGTCAGTAACTTTTTCCTTACATTCAGATGGAAATTGCAGTCATGACAACTCCCAGCGTTACTTTTTCTCGCCAAGATGACCTGTGTTTTGCATGGGGAAACAGAAGCAGTGCGATTTTGAGCAAGAATTTAAGTCCCATGTCATTCCTCTGACTTGTGACAGCAAAGCTCGCTCCCCTCTTTCCCCCTGCTCTGCACACAGGGGTGGTGTGGGGCATGCAAAGTACAGCAGCAGGCACAGGGGCTTTGGGCTGGACCCTCAGGTTCAGCCTCCAAGAAGAAGGTGGAGGGGCAGACAAGCACCCTCTTTTGATCCTGCTCCACAAGCTGTGTACACAGCACCCTGGCAAAACAAGGTGCAGAAGGATGCAGGACCCATCACCTCAGCTGAAGGAGATCATCAGGGTCATGCTTTTGACAAAAATGTCCCCTTGTAGCAAGGGTGGAGCAACAGGATGTCCTTCCCCAGGCATGTGTGCTCCCAAGCACAAGGCCAAACAGCCCCAGCTCCACGTTTTAAGGGTACCAGCCCAAGGAACCCCCCAGCCGGTCCCTCCCGATACGCACCATGGCAGTGAGGCACTGCGATTCCCGCACCGTGGCGGTGGAGCTCAGCAGGGCTGCGAGGATCAGGGTCATGCTGAGGCAGATCCCCAAGTAGAAAGCTGGAAGGAAGTTGGACATGGGAGCTGTGGTCAGACACCAAGACTATAGCGCTAATGGAGGCCTGGCCTGATGCTTTTGCCCAGAGAGGAGCCAAAAAACCACATTTTGGAGAGCTGGTCCAAGAGAACCAGGTTGCAGAACTCAAAATATTTTATAACTTATTCAATAGCCCCCATCAAAAAGAACTTGAATCTGTTGGAGCAGGGCCAGAGGAGCCTCAGCAATGCTGGGAGGGCTGGAACCCCTCTGCTGGGAGGCCAGGCCGGGAAAGTTGAGGTGTTCATCCTGGAGAAGAGAAGGCTCCAAGGAGACCTTCTTGTGGCATTTCAGGACTTCAAGGGGCCTGTCAGAAAGATGGGGACAGACTTTTCATCAGGGCCTGTTGTGACAGGACAAGGGGTGATGGTTTAAAACTAAAAGAGGGAGATGTAGCCTGGAGAGAGGGAAGAAATGTTTTGCAGTGAGGGTGGTGAGAGCCTGGCCCAGGTTGCCCAGAGAGGTGATTGATGCCCCATCCCTGGAACCACTCCAGGTGAGGTTGGATGGTGCTTTGAGCAACCTGCTCTAGTTGCAGATGTCCCTGCTTACTGCAGGGGCGTTGGATTAGATGGCCTTGAAAGGTTCCTTCCAACCCAACCCAGTGTATGATTCGGTGATCTCTGTATGCTTTGCTTGTCTGGCAGGGCTGTTCCCACAGCTCCAGCAGAGCAGAGCACCCCAAAAGGGTGAGTGAAGCACCCTAAAAGGGTGTTGGTCTACTCAGCAGACCGCAAGCTGCCAATTATTTTGGCACTCCGATAAGGATCCCCCTGAACAGAGGGTGCAGACACACAGCAGCTGTCCCACAGCCCCTATCATCACTTTGTCCTCTGCTAATCTGGTGCAACACTCGGCCTCTGGTTTCCTCCTGGCTAAGGCAGGGTCACAGCCAGTACCCCAGG
>JAAGNO010025669.1:0-23895 GCA_033439905.1 Ceryle rudis | reverse complement strand
AGTGGGAGGTGTCCCTGCCCATGGCAGGGGGTTGGAACCAGATGATCTTTAAGGTCCCTTCCAACCCTGACAGTTCTGTGATTCACCAGTGTAAAAATCAACAGTACGTACACCAAATGATCTAGAAATAAAAAGTGCCTGAAATCTGTGTCAGAAGTCAATCCATTAAAACCAGATTGGAGTTACAGAACAATTTGGTTTGGGTGTAGGTCTCTCAGAGACTGAAGCCTTCAGACTTGTGTCTGGTGACCCTCATAAGCATCTGTTACTTCTCACTGCTGTGTTGATCTTGACAACACTACTCATTCAAAATTAAAAGTGTACTTGAATGTCTAACAGGACCCAGGCTGAATACTTCCTTAGTAGTCTGTGGTTCTGGAGCTAAGACTGGAGTAACTCTCAGTATTTTTGGAAGGATGAAAAGATGGAGGAGAGGGAAACTTCTTCAGATACTCTAAAAGTAACTTTATGGAAATGAGAAGTAAAATTTGTCATACTGGGGAAAGCTGCCTGACAGCTCTTTTGTAGACTAGCAGAATTCCTGTGTTTAAAACTAGATGAAATGAAAGAAAGCCACCCTGAAAAGTTAGGCTGAAAGAGAACATTCCTGAAATCAAGTGGAAGGTCATCAGTGGTTGTTATTTGACACTTAAACCTTTACTTGAGCACTGCCTGTCCTATTGCAAATTGAGACGTCTGATCTTAGGCTCCTGCTCATGAATGATTTGGCATAAGACTCTTCTATTGTTGATTTCCAAGACGGAGTTTGTTTGGGGATTGTCATTCCTGAATTGACAATGAAATGCTCAAATAAGAAAAAAAAATATCTCTTTTGTGCCAATGAAAGAATCTGCAAAGCCAGTTAGCTGCAAAGTAGATTTATGAAGTGAATATACTAAAAAAAAAAAAATTCAGTTTGTACTAATGGAAAGTCAGTAGTAGTCTGAAAATAGTTACGTTCAGTGAAATTTCTGCATTAAGAATGATAGAAAGAAGCGAATACTTGCATTTGGAAGTGGAAGAAGGCGAGACTTTAAAAAACCGCATATATTTATCAAGATTATCTAACTGTCCATGACTTCTCTCTCTCCCTACCCCCTCACCCCCAGTAGTTTCCCCCACCACATATACTGTCGACTTTTCCAACTTTGAAATTTCAAAGTATGCTTTCCATTCAACTTTTTTTTTTGTGGGAATGTGTATAATATAAATGTTAAGTGTATCTTCTGGGGCTGTGGCTTTCGAGTGTCTTTTCTTTCTGAAGTTCTATTTACCAGAGTATCCTCAAGATGGTTCTTAGAATCCCTCATGTGAACTGCCTGTTTTTGCTCTCTGGCTTGTTGTGGTAAACTATGAAGCTTGGACAGATAAAATCACAGCAGTAATAGTTATTTTGCTGTAGCAGCGTTGAGTATGCTGCTTAGATAGAGAGCTGTGGTTTTGCACAAAGAGAGTTTGTGGCCTTCCAGTGTCCAAACTTAAATGATTGTTCTCTTAGTGCAGGACCTAGATGCTATATAAAACTTAGTTTTAAGAACTGCTGAATATTAATTTCAGATTTTTTTTCCTTTGAGTTGGTGAAGGATATGAGTAAGCTTAATCTATGTATTTTTTTCTGCTAAATAAGGAAAGACCAAAATCACACTTAAAAGAGTCTAAGTGATGAGTGCACTCGCCTATGTAACTATAGGCTAAATCTGTTTAATAAAATGGACTTTTGCTGAGAACTTGAAAAAATGCACAGATTAGGTAGTGGGAACAAGTGTCAGATTAATTATTTGCTTGGTAATTTTTGTTCTTTTTAGTTAAAAAAATGGTGAGCTTTTTCTCTTGCACATGCAACTTGCTGGCAAATGCATTGTTCTGGTGAACCATGAAACTTGCCACGTTCAGCGTTGTTTGTTGCTTCTAGATAAGTTTCCTTTGGTGTAACCATGGTCGAGAAGTTCACATGAACATAAGACATGGCTTGTCAAACATATGTTCAGTGAGCACTTGGGTAATGTTTTTCTGATGGAAAAGTTCTGGCTCCTTTTTTTAGAAACAATAGGAAAAATCTATGGGAACAGTTAGCCTTTTTATGACTGACTTTGAAGATGTTACTTAACTTGTTTCTTCATTTTAGCCTGTCCCTCTGGAATTATGAAGTTGCTAAGTTCTGACATTTATTTTCTCAATACTGTTGAGAGCTGTGTATTAAGCTTCAGAGAGATAGTTTGGTGTTTTCTTTGCACAGCTAACTGTAGAGTTGTCAGTCGTTTAAAAAATAAAAATTAATGCTTCAAAATAAAAATATGCGAACAATTGCTGTATCCAAGGAGTCAACAAAAAAAGCTGTAGGCAAACTATGTACAGAACAACCTGTTTGACCTTAAATCATTTTATTTCACCTAGAATTACCCTGTTCTGCATAACTGAAGACAACACTGTTTTAAGGTAGTTGTGTTTCTATACAGGGTAAGAAATCATGTAAATTCATAACGTGGTAATTTATGACCTGGTGCAATCTCCACCTAGACAGTTGTAGGCTGAGTTATGCAATTCACATGGCCATATAGTTAATTTGATTACACCGCCTTATGCAGCGTTTCAGCAATAGGAACTGTTGACAAGAGTGGTCGTGCCGAGTTTTATTTCAGAGCTTAAGTGTCTTACTTATCCAAGACCTTTTTTTCCAAGGATAAATTTGGTTACCCTCTTCAGGATTCGAGATGCTTGAAGTTCTCAAAACCCAGAATTCTCTGCAGTCAGCTGGTGAATTCAGAGACAGCAGTAGACATGGGCAGCACTCTGGTTTGCAGCTTAGAGTTGCCCTTCAGCAACTGCAGTTTAATAGTGGAAGGGTTCTCTGGGTTCTTTCAGATTTTAATTTGTTACAGTCTCTGACTCTTTTCACAGCTTTGACTGAATTTTGTGTCTAGCACTATGCTAACTGTTGAAGTAGAAAGTTATGAAAGTGGAGTGGAAAGATAGGAGGTTATAACTTAAATAAAAGTGACTGGTAGTGTGGACAGTGTGGCTTGATAAAGTGTGTGTCTTCCACAGAAACTTGTGAACACCACGCTCTGTTTTTCTCCTTTCTACAACTTCTTTGAAACCAAAAATGTTTTACTACGGTTCCTCTTGTCAGAAGCAGAGTTGGTTTCGCATAATATAAAAGGAAGCAAACTTTTTTTGTTTTGCCAATCACTTTTTTAAGAGTTCCTCTGCTTATCCAGCCTTTAATCTGTATTGTAGTGTTGTGTCTGTGTCACTCTTGGCATGTTTCAGAGTGTATTGGATGAATTTGTTTAGAGAAGCAGTTCTTTTATTTGCCTTTGTTTCTCTTCAGAAGTACAAGAATGGGCAAAACGTGTCAGCAGAAGTAAGCTGAATGATCCGACAGACAAACTCTTGTTGCTGCTGGAAGAAAAACACCATTCAACTGAATTGACATTTTAATGGTAGCACTGTGTGTATTCAGTTATAAAATCATCTTCCCTGGACTGTGACAAATTCCAGGGTGACTGTGAGTGGGGTAAATGTACTGTACTGGGATATTTGTTGATAGATAGAGACTTAGGTAGGTGCTTTATGTGTGTGTGTATATACATATCTGTAAAAAATTTGTTTCGCATAGAAACACAAGTAGAATACTGAGACTCGTGGAATGATTTTGTGAATAGTGTGTACACCAGCATATGGAAAAGGTAGCTGCAAGGTTAGAACCGCAGTCTACTTCAAGGCATATGTTGTCTTGCCGCTCTTGGTTGGACAGCTGGTGGGTAGAAGTTATGTCTGCGCCCATGGCACACAACAGCTCCACTTAACTCTTTAGAGCTGTGTAGAACTGACTGAACAGCTTTGCTTAGAAGATGGCCAGATCTGGTCTGCGTTGGCTGTGGAGAGCCTGTTCAGAACGCTGATGTCCACAAGCTCAGGTCAAAGCCAGTTTGAAGATGGCAACTTGAAGAAAAGCAGAGTCTTTCCTTTCATCTGGGTCTTGTGTGTTCTGATTCTTTGAGATAGCAGAAACTATTGCAGCCAAGCAGCTGGTGTTTCGGTCTTGTCACTTCATAGTGCTAAGAAAACTCCCCAGTTGAGCGAGCAGTGGCAGGTCAGGCGGGGTCAGTGGTGGTGTGGCAGTGCTGCAAGTTGTATGGCTGGGCTGTATCACATAGCTGTGCGCATTTTCTGAACCAGACCGTAGTGAGAGCCCTGTGGTGGTAAGATACTTAGTCTGCAGAAGGCTATTGAGGTTGTAGAACTTAAAAGGGGTGGTTGTGAAATATGTGTGGCCTTGTTTATATGGCAAATATTTCTCCTCTGTCTTTAAGTGTTTAGATGGTAGTTTAAAAATCACCATACTGCACAAAGCCAAAACAGGCAATCACTTAAGGGAGTGTTTTAATTGATGGTTTGTCATCTGTAGAGGCAAGAGCTGCAACTTTTCAGTATAGCAAAGGTCTAAAGGTAGCCTGGGGAATGGAGGTACTATGGACTCAGGAAGCACAGCAACTGCATATTTTCATCGAGGATCAGATGCTATTTAATTTAAAGTTAAAAGCTGTCAAACCGCTTGCATAGCTAAATAGGTGATCTTTCAAAGGGAAGGTTTCTGTATGTAACTCTTGGTATAATCAAAGCTTAATTCCTGAAGCAAATCAGGCCATGATATAAATTTACAGGCATCCAGACATTGTGGTCATTCTTAAAATGTCAACAGGTATTTTACCCAAGCAGAGTCGGTGTATAGAAAATAACAGTAGTGTGGTTGGGTTGTATCACCTGAGCTTGCAGAGCTTACTTCTTTAGCTGAGGAATGTTTATGTATGGAATCAGTTGAAAACTTTCTGCCATGCCGTGGCAGTACTTACAAGTGTGTGTAACTTTACAAAAGCATTATGTTCTGTGGCACAATGGGTCTACAAAAACAAGAGTTTTGATAGCGGTGCGGTAGGTGGGTGGGACAAGGTGTGCATCGCTGAGAAATTCACTGCTTACTGCAACGTTTTTCCAGGGGTGGATGACGGAGGATTTTGTTTCTGATTCTTCTTTATGCTCCATGTTGTGCTTTTGGTTTTCATTTATGTGTTTTGAAGAGACATCTTGGGCATCAGTAGGAACTGTTGACAAGAGTGGTCGTACTGAGTTTTATTTCAGAGCTTAAGAGTCTTACTTATCCAAGACCTTTTTTTCCATGGATAGATTTGTTTACCCTCTTTAGAGTAAACTCTTCCTGCCCTAACCTTCTTTTTCAAGGCATTTGATGTTATTTAGCTGGTTGTGAGCACAGTGCAGTTCTCTGCTTTTCCTTTTCCCTCCTCCCGCTCCTGCAGCTGCCTGCTGGAGGAGGTGCTGAAGTTCTCTCTGCCCAAATGGCTCAGGCCTGTGCCAGCCTTTGTGATTGTGTTTTGAAACATGTGAAGCATCAGCTGTGCTGTTGCGTGTCCATTATAACAGCACTGCTTGTCAAATAATTCAGATGAATTAGGAGGAAAAAAGCAAAAATGTGTTTTGAAACCTAGAATAAGTATAAACATTTTGGGGAATGCTTTGGGGGATGCCAAGAGAGACTCAACGAATGTCTGTGATAAAAACCCTCCTTTCTATTGCTGCGTCTCCACATGCAAAAAACAGGGTGCTAATCTGCTGCTGTTTATAAAGAAACAGAGGTGCTGACCTGCCTTCTTGATTTGAGGAGATGAATTATATAAACTACATTAAATGAGGAAGTAAGAGCTAATACTTCCATTAAAGGATTAGTTGAAGTTGGTGTGGAATTATTTGACAGCTAAGTCTTGTAAAAAAACCAAACCAAACCAAAACAAAAAACCAACCAACCAACCAAAAAAGCCTGATTCATCACAATGGAAATGTTTTGCGGAAACATTTGTTTTGACAGCTTTTCATCAGGCTGTCATTCTGGTTCACGTGGTTGGAGCTCTGTTGTAGTCATTTCACAGTAGCTTGCTGTACGCTGGTGAAGTGGTTGAAGATTTTCAGCTGTGGTAGTGTTGTGATGTCCTCACTGTTCTTAGATGTTCCTATCCAAATCTTTCAATTTCAAATGTTACTGTCAAGTGTTAGTCCATTTCAGCGATAGCTTGTAAACTTTTGGTTCCATTGATTACAGCAAGACTTGGATGAGAGCAAAACACTCCCTGCTTAAACTGTACTGTACTGCCCTTTCCACATCCCCAGTTCTCATTCCTTTGCCAGCTCGTCTTCATCCTGGCACTATGGTTCATGCTACACTCACTGGGTGTTGCCTACATGGAAGGTAGGAGCAATGCTTGTCTGGGTCACCAGATGTCTGATACCTGCCTTGCAGGTCCTAGAAGTCAGGAGGGTGCTAAATATATAGAAGGGATAAAAATGGAAATTTTTTTCCTTTATTTTTTTTCCCCCCTTTTTTTCAGGACAGGACTAGAGCGGCCGAGGAGAGATGGCATCTTTTCTTGTCAGAAGTTTTAACTTCCTTTGCAGGTTCACTTGTATAGCCTTGGTTGTACATTCTGGTTATCATATAAGAATTATCTGTTAACTCTTTTCAGAGGAAATCTTTTTGAAGAGTTATTAAGCTGTCTGAATCAGTTTATGAATTTTCTGGTGTTTGCTTTCTAAGTTGATTACAAATTTTAAGACACTTCTCAAGTTCTGTGTCACCCCTATTAAAAGTCTGATTTTCATGGTGACATACCGAGGTTCACACTACGAAATGTAGAAGCATTTTTCTTTATTACTTGTCAAAAGCAATGTCATTAAATTGCCACCAGCAGGCTTTTAATCCTCCCTGTGATTCGTTCATCTTTTCTCTGAATACTAAGCATCTTCCTTTGTGACAAAGTTGTATTGCAGATGCAAGAGAGCAAATACACACAGTTTCTTAACAGACCCTTCTTATTAGTTGGTAGATACTCATGCTTCATGACCTTACAGCACAGGATGCATTCTTGCTTCTACAAGCGGGATCGGGAGGATAGAAAAGCAACAGCATAATGCTGCCAAAATAAAGAGTAGATGAGGCCTATGAAACGCTCTGGTCTTGTCAAGACAGCTGTTAACCAAATGAGTGACCTGCTTAATGGTGTGGGGATTGGATGAGGGCCCAAGCAGATGCCAGTTCATTGCAGGGGATGCGCAACAGAAAAAGCAGCACCTAGATCTCTGTTACTGTTTTTTTGTGTCAGTCAGTGTGTGTAAAGTTCATTGAAATGATCTAGGAAAAAAGCTTGCTTTTTCTTTGTGCTGAAAAAACCCTCAGTCTCTGCTTTGACAGACATTTCATATCTCTTTAGGAGGAGCTACCTACAGAGGAGAAGATGATGTCTCTCCTTAAACGGCAAAAGTTGGTGCCTTCGCTTAGTCCCAGATATAACTGCCTCACTGACATCAGTTTGGGTTGGTGACTCTTTGCCTCTGAAAAGAACAGAAACCCACATAGTAACCACTCTTTTTAGGATTTAAGTGAAAGCTGAGTTCTTGCCAAGCTGAGCAACGCTTATTTCCTTATTTCCTGTGCCGTACTTTGGTACCCAGCTTCCTGAGCTGAGCCAGCTCAGCTGCTTTTACAGTCACTGGGGAAGGGTGGCTTTCTCTTTGGGCTGAGTCAGAGCAGGACTGTAACCTCTGCAAGAACCTGCTTCTCTAAGCCTCTCATTCAGGGAGCCTGCTTTTGCAAGCTCACCCTTTGGAATTGGGTTCTAAAATTGCACCTTGTGATTAATGCCCCTCACCCTCAGAGGATGCTCTGATTATTTAGAAATAATAATTGTTTTAGTGCCAGACTTTGAGTGCAATTGCTTCTATGGACTGTGAAAAGGAAGGAGGCAAAAATGTTTTGAAAAAAGGCTGCAGTTTAACAATTGAGTTTTAAAATGAGAATGCCCCCTAAAATAAAGCAGACACCATAAATGTGAGTTCATCGGATGATTTCTTAATGTGGTGTAAAAGACTGAGCAAAAGGGTTATCTCACTCTCCTGTTATAGTTCTTAGAAATTGCTGCATTGGAGGCTCCCTCGTGGACAACGACCTCGATTCGGTAGGACAAGACTGACTTGCACATGTTTTAGACTCTCGCAGTCATTAAAGCACTGTTCCTGCTAAAATTGTAATGAAGGCCAGTCTCTTCGTATTTCGTCTCTGTTAAAATAATGGTTTTATCTATGGAGCAAATTGAAGCCTTCTACTCTTTTGTAATATCTTTTTTTCTCCTTTTTTTTCCCTTTCAATAGAAGACCTCACGGTTGTTACAGCATTCATTTCCAAAGCAAAATTGGAAAAAATCTTCTGTTAGGTCTTGCAGCCCAACATAGAGGAGCACTGAAGGGTTCCGAGTAAAGATTTTTGTACTGAAAATTCATTATTATGAAGCCATGAATATGGGCAACCCTGTAATTTTTATGTATTACTTGGAACTTCAGCTTCTTTGCTTCCCTGTTTGTACAGAGCACAGTACTGAGCACGGCTGTGCTCTTTTTTTCCTAGAAAAAGACTCATTTACAAAATGAGTTCATGCAGGCCTGGAAAAGCCCTTTCTCAAGTAGCTATGGTCACCTCATTTAGTTGATCCCGAAGCCATTAGACAATTAGATTTGAGGTCAAAAAAATGTCTCAAGGCTCCCCACCCCTTTTCTTCAAATGTATGAGCTGTGACTTCAGGGTGGGCATTGCTACTGCTGTAGGAAGGGGGTTGGTTAGAAGCAGCTTTCAGCAGCTAGGACTAGCCCTACTGCCATCAGTTAGTCCATTTTCTTCCCCCATGCTGTGAAAAGGCTGCAGTGCCTATTTCCTTGGATTTTTAATTAGCCAAGATAAGGTAAATGCACATTTGGTTCCATTCTCAAATAACAGAATATATCCTTCTTGTCTAGCTATTCCTTTTGTGCAGTTGGCCTGGTTCTGTCAAGCTGTCGGTGTCGAGTGCCGTTGAATCAGTCTTCCCTAGTCTGTCAGTCTGTCTTCTGTCTCCTCACTACTACCAGTGTGCAAAACTAACCTATGCTGGCAGCTCGCAGTGCCCCCCGTGGAAAAACCCCAGGGAGCAAAGTTACGAGGAGTTAAAATTCCCCTGAATAAATTCACTCTATTTCTTACATGCTTGGGGAAAGTCTTCCTGTTGTCACCACTCCTGTGTATTACTAGAATAATTGTCCTCTTATTTGAATTTCTTCATAAAGTTTGTTTCTAAACATATTTTATCCTCAATAGTAATTCTGAACTCTTGTACTTTTTTTTTTTTGTCACCTACAGAACATTATTACAATACAGAATTTTATTACTCTTACATTCAGTCCAGAGCAGAGTAGTTAAAAAGTAATTGTCAATAAAGCCGATAAAAGTCTTTGGTAAAATTGGATAACAAGCATGAAGGGATTACTGTTCATGACTTACAACAAAAGAAGGTATTGTTATCTGAAGCAGACCACAGAATGGACAAGCTAAATTGGACCTGATATGAAAGGAATAATTTAAACTTAGAGCAAAATGGATTTTGGTTTTTTTTTTTTTTGATGTGTACACAGTCAGTTTTCAGAAATTGTTGCATGTGAGATTGGTGTGCATCCCTGATGTACATAAACTCGGTTCTTGGAGTGAAGAATATGCACATGTGATCTGGGGGTTCGTTTTTTTCTGTTTTGTTATGGGTGCTGGCTGTAAAACTTTGAGGCATTGGACTGTATGAGCATGATACTGCATTTTCATGGAAAATTAAAGCTTAAAGGAAATCCCAGAACCTAGATGTACTTTGCCTCGAGACAGAAAAACCTGTAAATTATGCATGGCTGAGACACAAGTCTCAAGCTATCAGCATTCACGCTTAGTGCTGCCACTAATAATGAAGTTTAAGATTATCACTATGACTCTTAGAAGAGTTTTGGAGTACAAGTGCTTTGTCCTCTTCAAAAAAAAAATACTAATACTGTCCTGCTTTGGAGTTTAGTAGAGTGATCCGCAGTTGCTTGGCAGATTTGAGTTGATGACAAATGGATGCTGTGTTCAGCCAACTTGAGAAGCTGTTAACTGAAGTTATAGTTAAATAATAGTGGAGAGGAATAGTTTCATACAAAAAACTCGGCCCTCCGCTTTTGGGTAGCGTGATGTAGTGGGAACAGGGGGAGAGCACGCTCAGGTGTCGCATTCCTACCCCTTGAAATCAACGCTTGTACACCGGAGAATAGTTGATCCTTTATCTGTACCATGTTATTTCTCTGTCCTCTAGTACAGTGGCTTCCACTTGCAAAATAAATTTACCTCTGTGGAGTAATGCACATAAAAACTGGTTGAGCTGAAAGTTTTAAATTGACACTTTTAAGTGATTGAAGGTATATTTGGTTTTTCTTCCCTTAGTGTAATAGCTTGGTGGGCATTTTCTTCGCACTTTCTTAGAAGGTGTCTTGTGAGGCCTGTGGTTGGGGGAAGATTTGGGATTTTTTTTTTTATTTTTCCTCCTTGTTTTAGTGCATCTTTGCTGGAAGTGATTTGTATGCAGTGTGAATGGTTAATGTTGGCTCTTGCCAGAAGAGCAGGTAAAAGACCCGCAAAAGAAGTTTGTGGGGAGAAATGCTAATGACTTGGAATTAAAGCCTTTTCAATTGATTTTTAACTTCAGAATTCCAGGTGCATAAATACTAGAAGTGTAGTTGCTACAGAATGCAGAGCCATGTTTTCTATAGAAAGTAAATTTAAGTATTTGATATTTCAGCTGTTTAAACTAGGAACGGAAAAGTAAAAGTGATCTTATTTCCTTTATTGCAAATTCTAACATAGAAAAAAGTTGAGTAAAGTCTTAGGCACCTCAGTTACTTGACGATAATGTTTTCAATATAAAAATGAAGGTGTGCTTATCTCATCCGAATGTGAAACCTTTCGCTGGTACTCGGATCACATTTACTGGGCCTTTCTAACTGCTCTGTGAAAACTTCCTCCTCCTCGGTAAAAGCCAAGCCCACCCAGGTTTGTATCCCCAGAATTAGGGTTCTAACCCAATCTCCAGTGTAGTGTAGCCTGTCTCGTTATGCCCCTTTATTTCTATTCTTTTTACCCTCCACAGAGCAATCTCTCCTCTTTCCTGTTTTATTTTTTTTCTTCTGTTTGCTTGTTGGATGGTTTTCTTGAGTTTATTTTGTATTGAACATCATATAGCTTTTGATGGCTTAAAAATAATGCCTTTTTAATTTTATAGTATACTGACTATTTGGTACAGGAGAGCAAGTCGTTTAGTGAGTCTAGTGGATGATCAAAGTGTAGAAGAAAAAAACCAACCAGCACAACAGTCAAGGCAAATAAAGCCATTTCAGAAAAGCTGAAATGAATGGATTGCTTGCCTGCATGTTCCTTACTGAGGGCATCAGTTTGGTTTCCATATCAACAAACTAATAAACAAATCACAAGGACAGGAACTGCACTGAAAATGTACTAAATGACATGAATTTGTTTAATAAAAAAAAAAAAAAAGGAAGAAAAAAAAAGATGAAGGCATGATGGGTATATATATATATGGCCTGACTTACATGCCAAACAATAGGATGGAAACTATGAAAAAAGAATTAGAGTGCTGGAAATATGAAGGGTAAAAGCCAGGTTGGTTTGGTGGATCATTAAAGTTCCCTGGGGTGTTCTTGATTCACAGGAATCAAGAACATAAGAATGATCCAGTTCGTAATAGTGTACTGAGAGAGGGGCTAAATAACAAGGGATATTTTACTGATGAAAGACATGGAATGATAAAATAACAAAATAAATAAAAAAAAAAATCTCACCGAGGAAAATTGCAGAAGAATCTCACGATACTGAACATTCCATTCCCCAGTTTCAGTTGATGGAAGACAGGACATCTCCCTGCTGTTGTTTTCATCTAATTCCAGCTAATCTTCTCTTGTTCCTGGCTGTGCCTTCTCATGTTATAGTGCAGGTACCACTTGATGGTGTGGTGAACTGCTTCAGGGGATTGGTTGGGCCCCACTTAATCCAGTAAAACAGAGAATGAAGTTAAATAGACCTGGATACAAACCGTTAGTGTTCAAAGCTGTGTCTGCATTACGGATTGCTGGGATAGTTACACCAGCACTTTCTGTTTCATGTGAGCGTCGTCGATGGATCTGTGTAGCAGCAGTTCATAACTCAAAACCTTGCACAGCAATCTGCAGTGGAACGACTAGATTTTTTCCTTGTAAGAAACAGTTCAGGGTGCCAAACGGCAGATTTCTTCCTCTTGCCCTCATTCACTGGGTGACTCAGTTGGGATGTATGCCGATGCTTTCTTGGCACAGAAAAGTGGTTGTGTTCCTAGGGCCTCAGTTTACAATACAGGTATAGGGACAGTCTTTCTCCAGTTCCTCTGTTCAGGGTGCATGGGGAGATAAGGAGAAGAATTCTCCCAGTTTTTTATTGAAAGGTAAGAAGCAAGTTTGCTTATGACTGAACTGAAAAAAAGGATCATTGTTTGTCAAAGAAGGGAGTGAAAAGTTCATGATAGCAGCTGACTTGTCTAGTTTCAGCCCAAGGCTCTTTGCTATTACTGAATTCTAAATTCTCATTTACAAACTAAATATTTACAGTGCAAATGTTTGTATTTTTAGTGCAAGTTCCTGTAAAGAAATGGATTTTTTTTTTTTCATTGTATGAAGGACTTAAATTTGTTATGGGAAGGATGGTCAATAGTGATTCCACTGTTTTCTCACTGCTCCCCACCACTTGTCATTTTAATGTAGCTAAATATTCTTTAATACTTGCTTTCAGCATTTTGTTCACTTCATGGGTGTGTAGATCTGCACCTTTTAATAGGATGTCAGAGAGCTGTTTGAAAAGCGGTTCTGTGTGTGCTGGCTCCTCCGGGGCAATGCTGAGCAACTACAGCTGCAGGCACTGCCAGGGCAGACTTCTGTGAGACTCCTCAGCCCCGAAGAGCTGGCTCAGCTGCTTTCCTGGCCTCCAGAGAGTCTGTGGAAGAGTTGTTTGGTTTGTTTTTTCGGTTGGTTTTGTTGGTGTGGTTTTTTTTGGTTTTTTTTTTTTGATTGTTTGTTTGTTTTGAAAGTTTTGAGAAACTGCCAGCTGGTTTGCTTTCCTCTGCTACTTTCTTGTTTATAGTTGAAAAATCAAGGTAGGTTGGAAGGCAAGAATTTTCCTTCTGTTAATTTTTCCATCTTCTCTTACATTAACTTATCTTTCAGTTTTCTGTCGGTTTACCCAACACTAAAAGGCTGGCTGAACTTCACAGGGCCTGGTGTATTACATCTGGAGTGATTCCCATGCAAAGGGCTGGCTGAAGCCTTCCAAAGCACATCTGCATCTTGCTTCTATCTTGCAGTCAGCTAGGGCCTAGTGATGGTGTTAAACAGGTAACAGGAGAGGGGAAATTGCTTCAATATATATTTTTTTTTCTTAAACTTGGAAAATTGATGTTTGAAATACTGTTTTTAAATGCTGCTAGGTTCTGACAAGCTTTATTTCCTGCTTGCTCTAGGAGAAACCAGAAAATGACTTCTGTTTTGTAATTGTGGAAGGCATGTTGTTAGAACTTTTGTGTCTGGAGATAGGAGAGGTTAATTTACAAGTTCAGGGAGCAAGAGACCTTTCCACCTGCTGAAACAATTGTAGCTCTTCCTTTGTGAGCATTCAGCAAAAATAGCTACTTCTTGGTTTTTAATGACCCTCTTTCTCTTTTTCCTTGGGATCTGTGACTGAAAGGACAACCATATGTACATGACTCTGCAGTACATCACTGTGTATTTCAGTTAAGTCAAATCTTGCTTCCTGGGGACTCTCAGAAATATCTGGGTGAAAATGAAAACCAAATCTCTCATCTGTGTTTTTCTTGTCAGATTTCTCAGCATATTCTTGAAACTAGAATTCGTAAAACAGACAGCATGATGGATGAGAGATTATTTTGCATACTGAGTTGGTTTTTTTCTTTTTACAAAATGAGAATATCATGTAGGTTTGTGCTTCCATGTGGACTTCTTAAGAATGATTTTCCGTGTTCTGTTTAGGGCTTGTGAAAACCATCTCCACAATCTTATTCTAGTTTTACACTGTGTTGTTGATACTGAGCTAGGAACAAAGCACTGACCTCGTTTATCCCTCATTTTAGAAATTAATTCCAAGAAAATGGAAGGCCTAGTGATAATTCTCTTTTTCCTGCTAGATAAGGTCTGAATAGGTGACTAAGTCAGATCTAAAGTGGAGATCCTCCTATTGCCACGCTGGTCACAGGTCAGACTTTGCCTGATGAGTGTACAGCCTGATGACCTAGGGTAAATGAAGCCACTTACATAAAAGTACCATCACCAGGATAGTGTCTTTCTCTTGAGGGAACCAGTATACAGTGGGAAAGATATTTGTATGCCTTATAAAGTATGTGTTCATATATAAAGCAGGTAGCATCCCTGAGCAGTCAGCTGTGGAGGCTCCAGTACAGTTCATCGTTACTGGCCTCTGTTTCTGCACAAGGTCACTGCTTGGCACAGGTTGTTGTGTTAAAGTCACTGGACAGACTCATGTCATTAGTTTTGATGGTCTGAGCACTAATAATCTGGGCTGTGGAGTAGCTGAGGAGCAAGCACCTCCAGTCTTCACCAGGATGAAGAGGATGGGAGGACAGAGTGGGGGGAGTTAGAAAGGTGCAGCTTGGTTCACTGGTGCATGCTTGCTTGTCGAGCATTTTGAGCACGTTTGGGTTGTTCAGTCATTTGCTGGGCACACTGAACTTTTGAGGAGAGGAAAATAAAAAAGGCTTGGTTTTCAGTGAAAGGAATCTTGGAGTTTTTTTGTCCAGTTTATGTAACAATGCTTCAAACGGGTGGTTCTGAGCTAGCTGTGCCTAACTGAAATGAGAAACTGCAGCTTTGTTGGGAACCTGTGGGCTCCTGAAACCTGTAAGTTTAAGACCAGGAGATTCAGTGTGTTAGGATGTTAGTAGCTCACTACTTACCTCTTACCCCCCATAGCTGCTCTTACTGTGTGCAAGAGTGATGTTGTAGAGGCAGCTGAAATGATGCGTAGGATAAGTTAATTCACGCCAAAAAAATGGTCTTGAGTGCACTGAATGTTAACATAAGAAATTGTTGCAGAGCAACTCTGAAAAGTGACAACTAATGTCCACACTTACTCAGAGACAAGCTATCGTGAAACAGTACGGTTCTCAGCTAGATAAGAACATCTTTTCTCTTGTGTTTATCTTGATTGTATACCAAAAGGATATTTCTTCCTCTCTTTTATAAAGAATTGTCTCTATGTTTAATGTGCATTTTTTTGCTTCTCTTGGAGGACTGAAAATATTTCCCAAATTTTGCAATCATTGGAGAAACTTAGTACTAAAAAATTCCTGTGGTAGTTTTAGTCCGTTTATTTGAAAACCCATGTTCTGTATCATTTGGTACTTGTGTCCTTCTGGATTGCAGTTTCCATCCCTCTGGGAACCTGCCTCAGGCAGTTCCTATAAGGATACCTGAAGGGTTACTTGATTCGAATGTCTTGTCTTAGACTCCTGAAGGGCCGTGAGCGTTTCTTCTTCTCAAGTTAAAAGCTGGTTTTGATAGCCAAACACATATTTATTGTGCTTAATTTTCCTGAGCTACTCCAGTGCCTATCATTTAACTTTGTATTTCTTCATTAGGTGAGTGCCAGTCCTTCTAGAGCTGGAGCTGGAGCGGGCTGCATTGCACAAGGATCACTGCAGAGCTGATTAGCTCCACAGGGGTTGCTGCACTTCTGAAACCTTTGTGGGCTCTGAAGTTTGGCGGCTGTTTGGGTCCCTGTAGAGCCCGGAGGTTCTTAGGAGCTGAAACGAGCATAATTGCAAAGTTGGAGCATTCACTGTGAAGGGCCTCACCAAATAATTGGCTGTCCCAATTAAGCAGCTGTTCTTCCCACTGAATAATGTTCAGGAAGGTAAATGATTGCCTGCCCTGTAAGATGTCCCAATTAACTGCCTTAAAATCAGCTAAGTGTCGTATGGGGTATCCCAGTTCAATGAATGAAACAGTTGCATGTGTCTCAATGGGGGCTGGTGTTTTAATGACACTCCTAGCAGGAGCCTGGTTTTGTGCGGGATAGTAGGGCTAAAAGGATCTGCACCAGTGTTGGGGAGCAGTGAGGATCAGAAAGTTGCAAAGCTGATGGGTGCTGGCGATGAATTTCTCTCCCTCTGTGCGTACTGTTGGAAATCACTGCTAAATTACAGCATTTAATCCTGGCATTTGTACTCTGCAAGCTTTTTTTCTGTGTATGTGGGATATTCTGCCGTCAGCATGCCTACACTTTATGAGCCTTTTAGAAAAGAAGCTCTGCTACTTACAATATTTGTTCATCACACAGAATGGAACCAAAAAATGTTGCTTCCTCCTCTATTTTTTTTTTTTGTAATTTTTTTTTTTTCATCTGTGGCAAAATCTCTTAATTTGGGGCAAATCAAAACTGTGAAGTTACAGCTGTATATTACATAGTGATTTCTGATGCCTTTTAAAGGGAGAGTTTTATTGCCTGGGTTCACCTTACCTACCTAAGATGCAGAAACTTAAAAATGTTGAATCTAAAGATGTATAGAAAAAAAGATTGAAGGGAGCAAAACATCAAAGTTCTTCCTCTATTTGTTCATAATTTTTATAAGATAAACCAACATTCTGGGCCGTAGTCAAGCGAAATACCAGCTGAGTGCTGCAGTCCAGGAATCTTCCTCTTTTCTATATCTCTATACTGATGTGCCTTAATTCCTTCAAGCGTGGGGGTGAGGCCATATAATTTTCTGACATGAGTCCCTAATATTGAAATTACAAGCACAGAAAAATAGAAACACAGTTTGTTGTTGTTTTTCTGGTAGATGTTTATAGCAGCTTGCAACCATTTCCAGAGTTCTACTAAAGTCTGACAATCGTGGCATTTAACAGCATGGAGAAAATAAAACAAGTGAAGAATAATTAAGCAATTTAAAATATTGATGTTATTTGATTCAAACCAAAGTTATTTTCAAAATACAGTGGTTAATTATCTAAATAGGAGAAAGAAGATTAGATTAACAGGATCCATTTTAATCCGCTGTGTTATTATTTCTTATTAAGTTGAAGACAGATTTGGCTCTCTCTGGGTTGATTTGACACTAAATTAAATGTCTTCCTGGTAAGTCTGGTACTGTTAGGTGTGACAGTATGCCACGTGTGTTTAAAATTCCACAGGCAGAGGGAACATTTGTTCACTTTTGAGGCTTTTACATTTGATCGCGTTGCTGCACTACGGCTTGGCCGTGCTAGTTCTAAACGCCTCGCAGTGACGAGTTTGGGTGAAGTAGCTGGGATGTAAAGCACAGCAGTGAGGTCTGGGCTTGCGGTCCCCCTTGCTGACCACGGTGGGGGGTGACCTTCTGTAAGGAGGCAGTTACAAGCATCTGGGACAGGTCCGGAGCTCTAGTACCAGCCTATCCTGGTTATGACTGCGTGGAATAGCAGGGCTATCAGCCAACGTTCAGAAGCGTGAGAAGGTGTCGCTGTTTCTGGCCCCCATGGGCTCGCTGAAGGCAGTTGCAGCATGTCTGTATGTTGCCTTCTGGACCTGATGCATTTGGGGTTGCCCAGCATGGAGCCCAGTTCTGTGCCTGTACCACTGTACTGTAAACATGCTACATACCTCGAGGTTTTTTTTCCTTAGACTTCAAAGGTTAGAATAGGTTTTAATTTTACATTTTTATTTTCTCCTCTTCTGGGCTAGAATTAAAACCTTGATTCCCGGATTTAAACTTTATAGCAAGGTATAACTAAATGAGAAGAGAGGCAAATGGAACAGTAGTCTTTTGGTGGTATCTGAATACCATCATTTAGCACAAGACATTACTGCTTAACATTTTGCTCTATCCCGTGAGCTTTGGTGGTGGCCTTTTATTTATCTTTTTTTCATGGCAATAGTTAAATGTGTTTGAAGAGAGGAGCGAGAATGACCCTTACGTTGTCTGCGTGGCTGATTTACCATTGTTCAAGAAGTCTATATGTTGTAATGACTTCTTTTCTGTATGGATTGCTTACCAAGCACTATATAATTGGACAAAAATCTGTAAGCCTTCCAGAAAGGTGGAATCAGCACACATACGTGAACACTATGATATCACCCAGAAGAGGGATCTGAGATCTTTGTGGAAAAATACCTAGAAAGTCCTCTGCAGTAATGGCAATTTGCAGTCATGTCTGTCTGTCTGTGTTGCGTACCCCCACCTCCAGTTTCCTTTGGATGTCAGCCAGGTCTCCCTTGTCTCTCTGCAGCTGCAGTTAACTTAAGGCATGGTTAAACCAGGGACATTTCTTCCAGCTGTTTTACGCCGTTCTTCCCATCTCCTCAACCTCCGGCACCTGGTGCCAATCCCCGTACTGGCTCAGCTCTTGCAGGGAAGGGCCCAAGTGCACTGAGTAAGAAAGTGACTGTTGCTGGTGCCTGTGCCGGTTTAGGCAGCTATAGGAACCTACCCCCTGCACCCAAGTGGAAGCGTTCGTGGAGCTGCGTGCTGGAAGGCATTTAGACCGAGGACTGATTTGTAGCCCAGACCTGTTCCTTGAATCCAGTTTCCTCTGTGGCTATTTAAGCCCTGTACTGTGGATATTTAAGCCCTGTACTGGAAGCAAAGATGATTTGCAAAAGCTCCTTCAAAGTAGTTGAAGGTGTTGGTGAAGGAAATGGTCATCAAGCTACAACCTGCTTTGCTTTTGCAACAGTGAAAACCTGGCTTTCCAAGTGAGGCATGTCCCTTGATGCCATCAGCTGGAGCATGGATTGTTCCAGAAAATTTTTAATGGATACTTTAAACCCCATAGGCTTTCAAGCAAGGCGGAGGAAAACAAACAGGTGATAGCAGGGAAAAAAAACCCAAAACCACAACTATTGGACAAATCAAGCAGAGGTCACCGGAGCTGTTTGGAAAAGTTACTGAATCTTAAAGGCAGTTCTGTGTGCACAGGTACTACTCCGACAAATTAAATAGGGCTGGTTTTGTGAAGTCTGGGAAGGCTTTTCTTTGTTACCAAACTACTCTTACCTGTTTTTGCTCAAGTAATTGCAGTGTTCATGAGAGGTGAGAGGGAGATGGGGAAGAAGACGAGACTGTACAGCAACTAATGAGCTGTTTTAGTCTGAAAAATCGGTCTAGCAGAGTGGCGAGAGCCGTGGAACCTATTAACCTTGATGAAGTATTTGGAAGTCTAGGACTCAACATCTGTGGCAAAGAAGAGTCTTTTTAAAGAAGTTTAAAAGAAATCTCTCTTTCTTTCTCTCTCCTTTCTCACACATGCTGGCTGGTAAAATGCTGCCTGACTTTTTTTAACTTTAATTTTTTCAGGTATATAGCTTTCTTACTGTATAGCTTGACCAGGTAACTAGCTACTGTGCTACCTATCTGAAAATAATTTGTTTGGTTTTGTTGTTTTCTTTTTTTAACTTCTCCCTGATGGAAAACCAGTTTCTTTGTAGCACTTCTTTATGTCTACAGAAATCTCACATGCTGTCTTCAGCAATTTGTGCTCGGTGTTTAAGACAGGCATGTTGCTCCATGAAGAATGACTCACTGGAGATCGAATAGGGCAGTATTTGTGTTAATCAGCTACATTTCTGTCCACAGATAGAGCTGTGCATTAAAACAAACACGCTGTAGACATGAATTAAGGGGGAAAATATGACATGGAATTTCCTGACTTTTTAAAATAATAATAATAAAATAAATCTTTGCCAAGAATAACTTCATCTGCAAATGTTTCTTAAATGTGTTACACATTTGTTTTTCTTTAAAGAATGGGTGGCCAGGACTCTTCACATGTGGGCACCATATATAATGACATGTTGTGGTTGTCTGATGATCTGCGTTAGTTTAAATGTTTCAGATCTTTCCTAATCTGGATTGTTTTGACTGAGCCAGGTTAGGGAGCACAGACTCAAGCAGGTATTCTGGCAGATGTCATGAGGTTATGAGAAGCAACTTAGGACAGTAGTCTTCTTGTCTGTCCCAGCTGCAACAACAAACCAGAGCAAGCGCTATTGAGCACACTTTGTCTTATCTGTTTATATTACATTGTATTCCTGTTTAGTTATGCATTCTGTTAACTACGCACAGAAGTAAATCCATTTGCTACCACCTGCAGAAAAAGGCCAAATACTCCTCCCCCCTAGTAGTCTCCAGCTGTAACAAAGTGCTTTCCCTTGCTTCACCTCAAGTCTTAAATGCAACTGGGTAACTTCCCTCCCTCCCCACATGCTAAATATTGCTTAAACATGTGCCAGTATATGCTAACATGTTTTAAACAACCAACTGTGCTTTCAAACATGTTGACTTAGCTGCCCATCTCTAAATTTCTCTGGAAGAAGGACATGAATTGGTCTTCCATCAAATCTATCTTACTGCAGCTACTGTGTCTAATGTCAGTCCACAGACCTTCTTTTTCCATGTCCCCCATCAATGCAGTGACCTATGTTAAGGAGGCTGTTGGACTTAATGATAGTCTGTGATATGTCTTTGTTGTTTAATCTTGAACTCTGAGATTATTGTCATGATCCATTGGATAGCCCCAACTTTCCCACGTGACTCAAAGAAAGAATCCTATGGAAGTATAACGTGAAGTATACTATACTGGAAGTACAGTACTGTGGGTTTGTCTTAACTTGGTTTTCTTCAGCTTTTGGTAAAGTAACTTTGTTCTGTTGTGTTTCACAAGATGCGTACACGTTACCCAGTAGAACAGAGCTCCACGGACACTGTCCCTGCAGAACAGGGAGCACCTTGGCCTTTATTCAAAGTTGTAGCCAACGTTCCAGTTGTAGATTTAAACACAATTGCTTTCTTTTTGTCTTTTCTCTTTTTAAAATAATTATAGGTTCATGTATTGGACAGACTGGGGAGAAGTGCCAAAGATAGAACGTGCTGGGATGGATGGTTCGAGCCGCTCCATTATAGTTAACACGGACATATATTGGCCAAACGGACTGACGCTGGATTATGAGGAACAGAAGCTTTATTGGGCAGATGCTAAGCTGAATTTCATCCACAAATCAAATCTGGATGGAAGTCATAGGTAAGAAGTTTTTGTTTGACGTATGTAATCTGGTGCTTTTCTTAGATGTTGCTTAAGCAACATCATAAACTGTGTTGCAGGGAATTGTCATGTTAGCACTCACAAAATTTTAAGCAAACTGGTGCTATCAGCAACTTTTATTCTTCCTTTTCCAACACTGCGAAGTTGAATGTGTGCGCCCCTTTGGGATATCCTGTAACGCTCACTAGGTCTTTTCTCAGAACAAGTCCCATAAAGAAATCCTTGAGTCCTCTCTTAATTGTGTAAGACTAATTGCAAAATTGCCCCTTTTCAGTATGTCTTTTGTGCTTTGGTGCTGTGGTATTCAGAAAAATTGGAAAAAAAAAAGGATCATCCTATGTTAGCATTTCAGCTTCATTAATACTACAGATTGGGAAATTAGTAGAAAAACAATCTTTAGAGATAACTGTGCTAAAATTATTGTTTTCTTCTTACAGTTTTATAGCGGTGATGTCATTCTTTTTGATCCAGTCACGGCTACCTAATAATTAAGAGTATAAATGGTACTCTGTACATACTCATTTATCCCTAACTTACGTGATGACCTTCTGCATTAAATAAGATGGCTTTGACCACTACTGTTTGCACACCCAAATGAATCACAGCTTGTGCCCACCGTATCATATAGACATACAGGTTTTTGACAAGACAGGTGTTTTGTGCGGGCTGGTGAACACAGGAACACAGGCAGCACACATAAAACGTATTCACTGTCTTCCTGTGGTGCTCAGTTTGGACTCTGCAGTTTCTTGTAATGCTGGTTTGAAAGGTTATGTCATTTTCTTTAATTCTGCCTGTTAAGAGACTGAAAGTCCATGTGGTAGGTATCTAACTCTGTTCATAAAACATATAAAAGGAGGTGGATGCAGTTTTAAACTTGTGTCTTTGGATAAAAATATTCTAATTAGCTTTGTTAGTTCAAAACATGGATATCTATCTCAAAATAGTTCTTCCTTTGCTCTTTTATTTCACAAGAAAGAATACATAAGAGTACCAAAAAAAGAGAAACACTTCATAGTGCTACTTTCTTTAAAAAAGGAAGACTCGTCACATAAATTTTCAAGGAATGGAGAGAAAGTGATAGGAATTATGATGTACAATAATAACTGAAGAATTTTTTTTATTGATGTTGGTTAAGTGAAATAACCTAAAATCTCTTTCTCTGTTAAAAATTCCTTATAATGCATGCTCAGAATAGAGAGCTCATGAAACCAGATGTATAACAAAGCTTTAAAAAGAGTCATCTTGACACATGGGGCTTGGTGCAACAGCCTTGCCACCTGAAAAATAGCAGTCCGCATGTGGATTTCTCACATAAATAAGAAATGCTCACAGTTGCTGGAGGAGTAACAGAAAAGAACAAACCTGAGCAACCCCACCCTCCAGACAATACCAGTGAGAAGAAAGTGCCACTCCAAAATGACTACCAGTGTCATCACACCTAAAGCACACTTGAGTGGCTTTGTCCAATAGGATAATTTGGTGGTTTGTTTTATTCTCGAGTCATCCCTTTTTGTGCTATTTCTATGAGAGGGAAAGGACCACCTTAGTGTGACAACATGCTGCTACAGTCTGCCTGATGTCCTAGGAAGCGAGTGTGTATTGGGCACTGCACTAGATAGTACCACCTTCCATAGCACCCCCTGGAAAATGATGCAGGATGTAGAGGTGGGGTTTGAAATGTTAATTGCTTGAAGAGCATCCACCAATAAAAAATGGACACCACCACCATCCAGATATCTATATTTATGGTTTTCCCATGGAGCACAAACCTCCCTGTCTTATCTGGTGTCTCCAGTCCTTCTGGCTACAGAGCTACTTTGGTGTTTCCTGGTGGCACTGCTGTGTTTTCAATCATCTTTTGCACCAAACTTCTTTGCAGCTTTTCCCTTACTGGTGCTCTGTTGTGCTCTAGTGTAAATATACTTGGGTTCGGTATTTTGTTTTCATTTAAATGATGTTTATTCCCTTGTCTGCCTTTGGAAGACCTGGAAGCGATTCATTCTAGAGATGAGGTTGTGGTGGTGCTGATCTTGATGTGAGGGGCTGACCAACTTTGTCTGCAGAGAGCTGCATCTAACAGCTGCCTCATGACACACAAGTTGAAATCCCCTGGGTCCCAGCAGCTACCTCATTCCGGAGTAAATTCTCTGGAATTGGTGAAACCCTTAATAAGGCCCTGTGTAGACAAGTAATTTAGATTTGTAGATTTGCTAATTCTTTCTTACCTATTCGTTAAAAAACCCCAAACCAATTATAATACTTAAAGTTGTTTGGCTTATTTTATTTTTTTTAACTGATACTGAAATGTATCAGAAATATTACATGGCAGCATGCTAATATGTTGTCATTTGAGGGGGAGAAAGGGAAACTCTTTGTAGAGGAAAGCACATACGACTTCCCTTAAGCACTCAGAAGTGTACACCACGTCTAACAGCACCTGGTTTTCCCTAGGCATGTGAGACAGTTCTGAAAATGCAGAAAACAATCAACATCTCTATCCACACATTTTTCTTTTGGTGGTTTTTTTTTTTATTCTTTGCAATTACATCATTGCAAGGGGGGAAAAGGAAAGAATTGCAGTAGTTAAGGTGTTCTTTGTTGGGGTTTAATGCTTTTATTTCTTTGTAATTTTTTCCTCTGCTGTCACCTCTTACCCTCTGCCTGTCTTAAGACAAAAGATCTCCTGGGGCTAAAGTGATTTTTTTTTTTCTTTTGTTGTTAAATATTATCAGTTATTTTGCAAATTCACCTTCCTCACTACGGTATTTTACAGCGGTAATTCTCTATTTCAGCTCTTAATTATTTTATTAACGTTTTTCAATAACTAAATTTCTAATACTTTCTAATAATAAT
>JAAGNO010025668.1:0-17518 GCA_033439905.1 Ceryle rudis | reverse complement strand
CGTCGGGGCGTACCTCCCGTCGCGAGCGGCGGGGACTGGAGTGCACAGAGCTGGGGAATACCAAGCCCGGCGGACTGGGGTGGACGGAGCTGGGGAGCGCTGAGCCAGGGGGATTGGGGTGTACAGAGCCAGGAGATTGGGGTACACGGGACTAGGGAACACCAGGGCAGGGGGATTGGGGTGCACAGGACAAGGGAACACCAAAGCAGGGGGATTGGGGTGCACGGGGAGTTTACGATGCACAGAGTTAGAGGACTGGGGTACACACTGGGCCTGGGCATTAGGGTGCACAGAGCTGGGGAGACAGGATATGGAACAAAAGGGAGTGGGGTACAGACAGCTTGGGTATTGAGATGCATGGAACTGGGGCACACACCGACCCCATGATATTGGGGTGCACAGAGCCAGGGAACCAAAGTGCAACAAGCTGGGGGATGTTGGGGTGCACAGACCTGAGGGACCAGGACAGACCAATTCAGACGATTGGGGTGCACAGAGCTGGGGAAGCAGGGTAGATGGAGCCTGGAGAGCCTTGGGTATACAGAGCCAGGACATGAAACTCTTACAGCTGGGAGATGCAGACACACAGACCCAGGGGACTGGGGTGCACTGAGCTGGGCAATTAAGGCAATTGTACCTGGGGGCATCGGGGTGCACAGAGCTAAGGCTTTGGAGCCTTCAGATTTAGGAGACTGGGACAGGGAGCTGGGCAGCAGGGCTGAGACATCTCTGAGGAGAACAAAAGGCAGCTGGAGTTTCCCCTCTGCTCAGAGGCATCAGTACCCCACATCATGCTCAGTGGAAAATGCTGCTAAGGGCTAGAGGAGATCCCCGAATAGTCAGGAGGGGACACCCCTGAGGATCCCTCATCTATAAAAGCAAGACCTCAGATACAAGTAGGCATTGGGACAGCCTCCCTCCTGCATCAGCCACCCAAAAAGACCACAGTTTCCTTGGAAAACCCATCTCACACCTTTCAGAGCTTGCTTTTCTGGGGTGCAGCCCAGCTGGACTCCAGGAGGATACCACCAGCCCTCCTCCAAACCCACTGGGTCACTTTTGGCCAGGGCCACAGTGCTGGGACAGCCTCAGGCAGGTGGGTGCCCAGCACCACTCCCCCCTGTGCACAAGGGGATGCATCAGGATAAAGACCGGGGAAGGGAGTGTGGCAGGAAAGGAGGAAGAGGAGGGCAGAAGCCAGGTTCTTTCCAAGGGTGATTTTTCTGCAGCACACACAGAGATGTTCCCCCAAAGGAAGAAGCTTCTCTGGTTTAACCTGTTTTTCATAGGGGGTCCCTTAATACCAGTAGCTCTCATTATGCTTGCAAAGGCTCGAGTGGCAACAGTCTGGGGCCCAGAGCCAGGTGCCCATGTGGGAGGTTCAGGTCTTTCATTGCTCCAGAACAAAGGAAGCTCCTCACCCTTTTGATTACAGAGGAAAGCTGGAAGAACCAAACCTGGAGAGCTTAAAATTAAAAGGCAAATAAAAATAACCCAGAACCTGCTATATTTAAAATAATTCGACAAACACCCCCCCCTTGCAAGCAAGGAAGGATTTTGCAGCAACAGAGCTGGTAATGAGTCTGCACACCTTGACCCAAGCACCGTGGGTGACAGCAGCAAGAACAAGAAAGGATGAAGCCAAAAAACTTCAAAAGTCTGCAACTAAATCAGAAGCCCTGTGCTCTATACACAGATGTGCCCTGAAAATCGAGAGCATTTCTCTTCCCGCACCCAGCCTGGTGCAGGTGGTGCTAGATGTGCAGAGCACCTGCATGATCCCAGCCTCTGCTGGCTCCAGCTGAGGAGCTCCTGCAGGCCAGACATAAGCCATGTCAACCCTGTTGGCACACTGTCCCCAGCCTTTTTTAGGAGCTGTTGGAGAAGATCCTGTCATCAGTCCCTGACACTGCAGCAGGGAGACAGGGGTCAATTGCAGGGATCTTCTGCACGAGATGATTCCCTCTCTCAGCAGCAATAGGTCTGTGGGCATCTCCAGCATCAGAGCTCAGCAACCCAAAAATGTAGGTGGAACCCAAGACTCCCCCCAGAAAGGACACAAACTCCCAGCACTGCCCAGGGCAGGGCTTCACACCATCACAGCTTTGTCACTTGGTCCCTTTTCCCAACAGTTCACATGATAAAAGCAGCAGCAGGGCTTTGATACCTTAACTGAAAGTGCAACTCTGCTCCTGATAGTCTTTGAAGATAGAAAGTGAGCATCTGAGCACCAGGAGCTTTCTTAGTTTTAAATAGAAACACACACACACAAAAAACCCCTAAAAACTAAAGGAGCTTGGAAACAAAGGCAGATTTTTCAACATCAAAACTAGCTAAAAATGAATATCCATGCTGCTTGCAAGGTGCCTCATAATTAACAATAAAAGGGCTTCCAGGAAGGAATTCAACTAGTAGAGGTTCTCCATCCCAAATTATTATTTTGGGCTAATTTTTCTCCCTCAAACCCTGCAGTACTCAAGGTATGTGCATAAGAAATGTGCATAATAATGACCAAAAAAACCCACAAAAAGGCAAAGAAACTGACTGCATTTTGCAAGTTTAATTTCATGCTTAGACAGAATCTGATCAAGGGGAGGAGGAACAGGCACAGAAGATGGATGGAGGTGCCAGGGCAAATACAGGGCCAAGATGATCCATTTTGGAGCCAAACATCAGCAAGATCCACATGGCAGTAAGTGCATTATCTCTATGGGTGAGCAGCTGCTGCTTCTCCAGTGCAGAATCCTTGGATGTGTGGGAAACTGCTCTGGCTCTTCTCTCTACAGCCTCAAATGAGCACAAGGCACATCACCGTAGGGGAAAAAAAGTGGATCCGGAGGAGCAGGAAAGGCATTTTGAGGTTGCTTTGAACCAAGAGGCAGAGCAGTGAGACAGTCCCAAGAAAAAACAACCACCACGACACTAACCTGGGGCTCCTGAACCTTGTTTTTGATGAGGCTACATCTGGATAACCTCAATTCTACTCACTCAGGAGAGACAGAACTGAAGTGCTTTGGATGTGGCCACACTGAGACGCAGGGCTGGGGACAGTGAGTCACTCACCACCGCCCAAGCACAGACGGTTTAGGTCTGAGCACGTGGCTGCTTCAGAGAGCCCAGCATTTTTTGCAGCACACAGGGGTCATTCATAAGCAGAGAGCCCAGCAATGGACTCCAGATGCAGAACTACCCCAGTAAGATGCTAGGGAAAATGGGATGAGTTCCCAGATGTGCGTACATGCCTGGCCAAGCCCTGACCCTGCACCTGAGTGACACCTTCCCAAACACAGACCCAGCAAAGTCCCCACCACCAGGAGATGCTCAAAATAAAGGCTCAAAGACTTTGTTCTTCAGTTCAGACCAGATACTGCAACTGGGCAGGTATCTGCCTGCTGTGCTCTGCAGCCTTCCCAAGCACAGACCTGAGGGGATTTCTTTTTAAAAAGGGTATTAAATTTGCACCAGTGGTGGAAGCAATCTTTGCACTGGATTCCTTCCCTCTGCTTGGCACAGACCAGTCATTTCCCAGAGCAGAGACACAACACATTAAGGGGTTTTTGTCCAGATCTAAGCTCCAGCAATGTCTGCCATGAACACTCCAAAAATCACATCACTCCCTCCCTCCTCACTTCATGCAGGGGGTCTCAGGAGGAGCAAGATGAAGCTGCCTTGTTTGCAGAGGAGGGTTTTTTTCAAGCAGTCTGCTTTGGAGCAGACACTGCGGGATGAAAAAGCTCCTCTTTGTTTCAGCTTCATTGCCTTTGAGGCACACAGGGAGGAAAAGCTCAGCTGAGCTATGCACCAGGCCCTGGTAGAGGACTTCCCCTCCCCCAGACATGGAAAATTAGGCTTTTTTCCTCCTCCTTTCCTCCCTCTTTGTTTCCACATCCTGCCCAGGCATCCCCCAGTCCTTCCACCCAGCCTTGCAGCTGTCAGCATCTACAGCATCTCCTGCAGCCACTGCCTCTGCTCTCCAGCAATCCCACTGGACTAAGGAAATGGGGATTCATCATCACCTAACAGCCAGCATGAAGGAAAAAAAAAAAAAAACGGTTTTAGCCCAATTCTGATACAAGAACTACTCCCCTAAAGTTATCAACCCTCTGTGCTCCAGGCATTGCCAGAGCCTTCATCTGCCCTGGCAGGACCTTCTGCTGTGCCAGAGCCACCCTCATAATGGGAGAGCTAGGGCCTGTTCTCCCTCCTCCTCCTCCAGCCAGGCTGTGGGTGCCATCCCTAAGTCCACAAAAGGCATCTCCCCATCCCACAAGTGGCTGGGACCACTGGACGCCCCAGCTCTGTTCTTGCCACGTGTCCTCTTTAATGCAGAGTGAGGCAGAGGTGGGGGCAGAAATGGGAAGCTGCAGAGTCTGCCCTAACATGGGGTCAAGGCACCGCAGCACTGGCAGCTCTGTCCCAAATTTCACATCAGAGGCAGGCGGAATTCAGCAGGGATGTCTCAAAGGTCACATCCCTGCATTACCCCCAGTCCCCCTTCCCTGATGGATACTCCCATTAAGCCCAAAGCTTTCATTGCTTTCCAGTGACAACCAGACACAGCTTCCTAAGCACTGCCATGCAGCCACCTCCTACCTGTTTGCCATTTACCTGGTGTCCCCATACCCATCATAACGGAATCTATCTCCTGACTGTACCAGATGAATTGCCCAGTCACAAAAGAGCAGACAGGATCGCAGGGGTTCCTGGTCGAGTTAAAAAGCACATACTGCATTTTGATCTCCCAGAAAATTAATTCTGTTCTAAGCAGGCTGGCTATGTGTAAATATTAGTAAGGTATTTTCGTATCAGAGAAAAGTCACACAGCTTTTCTTTTCCCCAGCAACACCTCTGCAAGATTACTTTCACTATGGCTTTCATCAGTTCATCATTTGAAAATTAAAAAAAAAAAGTTTTATCTCTAAAGCCTTTCTTTAAGGTGTTTTTCTTTAAAAACTGACATTGCAACGATAAACAAACTCCACATAGGCAGCATATCAGCACACACAAGGGAAATCAAGCAGAATAAATACCTGGGCAGTGCCAAAGTGGAGCCACAGCTCTGCAGGTTGGGATCGCCACGACCCAGGGGAAGTGGTGACGCTGCAGTCCAGCCATGCAGGAACTTCAAAAGATCTCACAGTGGTGAAGAACAAACCAGGCCTGAGCCATTAGGTCCTCAACTTGTTTATGCATGAGGTAAGCTGCAAATGATGCAATGCTGATCCCAATTTCTTTGTCCACAAAAAAACAGGTTTGCTTAAAAGCTGCACAGACTCTTAATGCAAACTCTTAGTGATTGACTCAACACTTCTATTTACAGTGACAAGGTATGTGAAGTTGGCCAAACCTTACAGCAGGGCATGTAATGCAAAGATTTTATAGAATGGTTTGGGATGGAAAGGACCTTTAAAGATCAGAGTGCCACCCCCTCTGGTGACCAGGAATATCTGCAACTAGAGCAGGTTGCTCAGAGCCCCGGCCAACCTCACCTGGAATGGTTCCAGGGATGGGGCATCGACCACCTCTCTGGGCAGCCTGGGACAGGGTCTCACTACCCTCCATATAAAAAAAAAATTCTTCCATCTAGTCTAGATCTCTCTCAGTTCAAAACCATCACCCCTTGTCCTGTCCCAACAGGCCCTGCTCAAAGTTTGTCCCCATCTTTCTGACAGACCCATTGAAAGGCTGAAAGGCCACAAGAAGGTCTCCCTGGAGCCTTCTCTTCTCCAGGTTGAACAACCCCAACTCTCTTGGCCTGACCTCACAGCAGAGGGGTTCCAGCCCTCCCACCATTGCTGTAGCCTCCTCCAGCCCCGCTCCAACAGGTCCCTGTCTCTCCTGTGCTGAGCACTCCAGAGCTGGACCCAGCACTGCAGGGTTTTTTTCACCAGAGCAGAGAAGCAGAATGCCCCTTGACCTGCTGGCCACTTTATGCTATTGCCCCACAAAATAGAACCTTAATCATCCATGGGGCTGACTTAATGCATACAGTGGGGAGTCTGAGGCTGCATTACATCCTAATTCTCCTTTGACCTCAGTTACTGGCTAGGAGATGCCCACCAGAGACTATGCAGGCCCTGGCAGAGCCATGGGCAGCAGGTGTCACTTGACAACCCCCAGCACTCGGTCCACTGCTCACCATCTGCTGTGCAAGCTCCAAAGGTAGAGCCTGCTGTCAGCCTGCAGACAGACACACAGCCCAGACCTCTCCCACACAGCATCCTCAGCACTCCAGCAAAAGCCTCTGTGGCACAACAGCATCCCTAAAGCAAGGGACCATGATGTCATGACCGTCCCTGCTGTTAGACACACCAAATAACCCTTTTAAGACCAGTTTTCTAGAGAAACTAAGTTCTGATCCCATTGCTGCCTGTCTCTCTTCTCCCCAGGAATGCACTGGCAAACTTTACCTAAGTCTGAAACAAGGCCCAAGCCTAAGGGGTGGATTGGTTCCTACCAGCTTGGGTAGAAATTCAGCAGGCGTCACAGCCCCAGGATGGCAGCCAGCTGGCATTTCAGCAGGCATCCTGGCTGCCCATCAACCACTCCAGCCTAGCCATCATCTGTGCCATAGCTAACCGGAGAGGTCACAGAGGGGAGAAAGGTGTGATCAGAAGGAAAATGAAAGCTTTGAGAAGGAATAACCACCCCCTACTGCTGCTCCTGGAGCAGCTGACTTCAGGAAGCCAACCACTAGTGCACAACATTTCCAGACTCACCCACACACTTTTGGAGCCCACCCTGTGCTGCACAGAACAGAGCTTCTTCCAAGAAAAGCCTTTCCCAAAGCAGCTCCTCCACCTCAGCACCATCATCCTCATCCTCCTCCTCATTCTCCTCTTCCTCCAAGACAGCTGCCAGCAAGAAAGGGAGTTCAGTAACTGCAGAAGTCACCCTGAAGCTTGTCTGTGGCTCACACTTTAGGCTTGGCAATTGCAGCTGTCCCATGGAGGCATGTCAAGTGCATCATGCACAAGATGCCACATTCGCACCATTAGCCCCATCGCAGTCCTCCCTACCACCATCTGTTTGGAGCTGGGCCCCCTTGACAGGTGGCTGGTGGGATGGCAAGAGGAACCATCAGCTTTTTAGGGGATCTTGCAGCATGGGATACACTGACTTTCTCCTAAATATCCTGCTGCCTGTGTCGGAACAGTCCCACAAGGAGATTCCCACTCACAAAGCCAGGCAAAGATGTTGTCACGACAAACTGAAGATCAGCTGTTAGTTCCCCCACACTTTGGCAGCAGTTTAATTTGCTTTGGGGGAGGTTTGTAGCACAGACCCCCTTGACTAACAAGGCCCACCTGGGGACATAGCCACAGGTTCTACCTGCCTTGAGAAAACCACCCAGGCAAAGCTTCATCAGAAACACAGGTAGTTTCAGGACAGTTATTTGAGCAAACACACTCTGCTAGCAGCATTTTTATTTCCTTTTTAACCTTTGGCCCATGGTGTATTTGCACTATGCTCAAAAATCTAGCCCAAAGAAGGACAGACACGAGCAGAAACCTGACATAACCACATAAAGAATCGTTCAGGTTGGAAAAGACCCTTGGGATCATCGAGTACAACCATTAACCTACTCTACAAAGTTCTCCCGGACACCATATCCCCCTAACACCACAGCCAAACAACCCTTAAACACATCCAGGGATGGTGACTCAACCACCTCCCTGGACAGCCTATTCCAATGTCTGACCACTCTTTCTGTGACAATTTTGTTCCTAATGTCCAGTCTAAACCTACCATGTTGCAGTTTGAAGCCATTCCCCCTTGTTCTATCGCTAATTACCCGCGAGAAGAGACCAGTGCCAACCTCCCCACAATGTCTTCCCAGGTAGTTGTAGAGTGATGAGGTCTTCCCTCAGCCTCGTCTTCCTCAAACTAAACAGTGACAGCTCCTTCATTCGTTCTTCATAAGATTTATTCTCCAGTCCCTTCATCAGCTTCATTGCCTCCTCTGCAGTCGCTCCAGCACCTCGATATCTCTCTTATATTGAGGTGCCCAAAACTTGACACAGTACTCAAGGTGTGGCTTCACCAGTGCTGAGTACAGGGGGACAATCACCTCCCTACTTCTGTTGCTCACACCATTTCTAATACAGGCCAGGATGCCACTGACTTTCTTGGCCACCTGGGCACACTGCTGGCTCATGTTCAGCCTCTTATCAATTAGAACCCTCAGATCCTTTTCTTCCAGACAGGTCTCCAGCCACACTTCCCCAAGCCTGCAGCAATGCATGGGGTTGTTGTGACCCAAGTGCAGGACATGGCACTTGGCCTTGTTGAAGCTCATCCCATTAACACTGGCCCATTGATCAAATCTATCCAAGTCTCTCTATAGAGCCTTCCTATCCTCACGCAGATCGACAATCCCGCTTAACTTGGTGTCATCTGTGAACTTACCGATGATACACTCTATGTCCTTATCAAGATCATCAATAGAGATGTTCAACAGAAATGGTCCCAAAACTGAGCCCTGAGGAATGCCACTTGTGACCGGCCACCAGCTGGATTTAACCCCATTGACCACCACTCTTTGGGACCAGCCAGCCAGTGCGTGACCCAGCAGATTGTACACCCATCCAAGCCATGAGCAGCCAGTTTTTCTATAAGAATTCTATGGGGAATGGTGTCAAATGCTTTTCAAATGTCTAGGTAGACAATATCCACAGCCTTTCCCTCCTCCAATAATCATCTTGTCATAGAAGGAGATCAGGTTCATCAGGCAGGACCTGCCTTTCCTAAACCCATGCGACTGGGCCTGATCCCCTGGTTGTCCATTATATGGCTTGTAATGGCACTCAAGATGATCTGCCCCATGACCTTCCCTGGTATTGATGGCAGGCTGACAGGTCTATAGTTTCCTGGCTTCTCCTTTCTGCCTTTCTTCTAGATGGCTGCACCCTCCTGGTCAGAGGCTTTTTCTGGACACCACAAGCCCTTAGGACTGAGTTTTATCTTAAATTCGGGAACCACTCCCAAAGCCCACTAGTATCATGGGGTACACGCCACATGCTAGAGCCTGTGGAGGGGATGGAGGGTGAGGAGATGCTCCTGGTCACAGCTGCACAAACACCCACCTCCACACCTACCTAGCATCCCAGCCTTACCAGATCATTGCCATCCTCCACCACCCATCCAACCACAGGTTTTGAGAGGCAAACCAGCCAGAACAGCTGGCAAGGACCTCTAGAGATGAGATTTCCAGCTGTTCTGACATTCTTCAGCCTTTTCCAGAGTGGTTTCTTGCTCCTGGCAAGCTCAGAGCTGGTTCTCTTTCCATATATATCCCCCAGGCTCCACTTCTCTCTATAAGGTCTCTTTTAACACATCCTTTGCTCTTCTTTAGGGGTTACCCTGCCTGTGTATAATCTGCCCCCGCCCCCAACTGAGTTCTGTTTTCTAAAAGCACATGGAAAGGAGGCTTCAGACTTTCCATTAAAGCTGGCTTCCCTTCACCCCCTCCCCCTCGCAGGCTTCCCTAAAACAGAAGTTCAAACAACTTTAATTGTACATTATTTTCTTTCTGAATTGCCCCCATGGATAATTTATCTTCTTTTAGCAGAGTTGTAGGGAGCACAATCTTGTCTTTCAGCTCCAGCAACACCAACAATTTCCTATCTTCTGATCCCTTCTACTCTTTCCTATGTTGGGGATTTGTTATATAGTTGATTAAAGCAAAATAGTATTTTTTTTTCAGCCATTTCCCTGCAATCTAACCCTGAAATGCCAAAAGACTCATAGTCGTTGTTCACAATGCTCATCTGCTCACTGCTATAAAAGTCCTCCCTACTCAAGCTGGAGCATCTCTAATTCTGTACCAGCTATAATGTTTGCCATCCATTAAGCCTCCCCTATTGACACTTCCTCCAAGATTTTGTGCATGAGATACTTGAGATATTCAGCTGAGCCAGTGGTCACTCACTGTTTTCTTCCCCTGTTCATTTCCTCCTTCTGCTAAGAAAATCTGTTCAGAAATTGCCTTTCTTTTTGCATTTGCAGCCAGAAACTTTTCCATCTCCATTGCAGCTTTCTCAGTAGTTTGTTTCTCAGAGCTGCAAAAAAGTCTAAACATTATCCCCAACACACACGCAACATCCACGAGAAACCCCGAGTTTCACTCCTTTGCAGGCTTCAGCAAGGCATGGTGCTAACCACCTTAGCTCCAAAAACAGTCCTTGGCAAGTACAGAAATACTTTTTCTAGGTGACTCAAGGGCTTTGGCTATCCTCAGCCACCTAGGAGAAGGTTTCTGGATAGTGGATCATACCCAAGTTTATGGAAGGTTTTCAGCTGCCCCATGCTCCAACCCTCCTCTTCCAGCTCTCAAAAGAATACATCATGAAAATGGTCCTTTTTATTGCCCTGATAATGGTTGAGATCACTGAGAGCCCTCCAGACTCCACACCAAGGGATGACCACGCAGAAGAAAAAGCTGGTCTTTGAATGACAGACTCCCTACCTTCCTTAAGTGCCTGGGAGGAACAGGAGAGGGAGTGAATCTACAGACAAAGTGACCACAGGAACCTCACCAAGAGAGAGCATTCAGCAGGATTCAAGCAGCCCCAGGAAAGACACCTTTGGTGGGGGTTCATCCAGGAGCCGCAAGACAGGAGCCAGATAGACCTACAAAAAAAATAACAAGCCCCCACTCTAAGAGCCTGAGCTAGGAGAGACCCACCCTCCAGATCAAATCAAGAGTAGCTACCCTGCTCTGAGCTTATATAGAGCAATGGGCAGATGGAGTGTGGGTAGGGGTCTCAGGTGAAGTTCCTCAAGACCATTAAAGCCTATTAGTGTCCACATGGCTGGACCCAGTTCTTTCTTATGACTGGTATTTATTTTAGGTGTTATACTCTCAAGGGAGAAGGGACCCTCAAGTTTCATCAAATCACTTTTATTAAACAATTGCATCATCAGCTAAAATAAACATATCCCAGTCCAGCACAGACAGCCCCACCCCAGAATGCCTGACCACGGAGAGCCAAGGCTAGAAAATCCCACATGTCCCATCTCAATGCACCACACAGGATCGTGTGGTGTCTGGGGGCAAGAGGATGGGACCAGACTCTTGTCAGTGGTGCCCAGCAACAGGGCAAGGGGCAATGGGCACAAACTGGAACCCAGCGGGTTCCATCTGAACAGAAGGAGAAATTTATTTGCTGTGAGGGTGACAGAGCCTGGCCCAGGCTGCCCAGAGAGGTTGTGGAGTCTCCTCTGGAGAGATTCCAAATTCTAAAGAACAATGTGATCCTGGGCCCCCTGCTCTGGATGACCCTGCTGGAGCAGGGGGGTTAGACCAGATGATCTCCAGAAGTCCCACTGAACCCTCCCCAGGCTGGGATTCTGTATCTAATTGTATCATTTACCATACTGTAAAGACTGGCTAATGCCTTTAATTTTGATTTAGCTGGTAGTAGATGACCTGTAGGGGATGCTGAGAAGCAGCATCATGCACAATAGCTACGATAACCAGCACATGGAACACGTGCGGTCTCCCAGTAGCTACCATCATGAACAATTCGTGCTGCTGCAGCTGGGTAATGAACTCCTGGCTGGCCTGTGCCCTCTGTCACCCCTCCAGTCATCCAAGCCCAACTGTCTTCATTTCATTTTAATCATCGGCGTTTAGTCAAATGTATCGGCTTTTCTGCCTTGTTGGCTGCATGCGGCTGGGACCCAGGGGAGGCAGCGAGAAGACAGCGGTCGATGTGAAGCGATGATAGCACAGCCATCATCGACGTTTGGGTCACTGCACTGCCTCCAGCGCCCTAAAACGAGACTCGAGCACCCCCATAGTGACACCCATATGTGGGTGCTCCTTTAGAAAGAGATGCACATTATGGGGAGCTGGGACTATGAAGTTGGGAGAGAAAAGCAGAGATCCAGGGTGGCACAGCCAAACACAACCCTGACAAGGAAATGAGGGACCACACACAGCTCACTGAGGTGTCCTTTGATGTAAAAACCAGCGTGCAGTGCTTCGGGGATGGCACAAGCTCTACCAACTCTTGAGCAACCTGTACCTGCAGGCTGGATGACAAGTCCTGGGGGTCTGATGGCCCTGAGCAGCCCCACCTGGTGTCCCACCCACACCTGCCCATAGGCTTGGGCAGTCTATTTACTCTCATCGCAAGGGCACTCAGTCCTTACTTGAGTTGTGCCTGTGGAGTGCTGATCTGTTCCTCTCTAGCTCTGCTTGTAATTAACTGTGGGCCCTGCTGCTATGAATACTGATCCAGAATGGTTTTTCCAGCTTGAGCTCGGGTCTGCTTTGTCCCTTTGCACCTTGTTAGGGGTCACTTAGTTGTGCAGGACACAAAGATAAGAGCCTTTTTTCCCTGCTTTTTTACCCCTTCAAGGAGATTAATCTAAATCCAGGCTGCAGGCATTGCCCAGCCTAGCTTGCACTCACCCCCAGCAAGCCCTGAGCCGTGGGTGCCACCTGCCGTCTACTTCTGATGGCATCATCCACAACCTCACTGTTACGTCACACAAATAGCTCCAGATGTTCAAGTTTTCTCCTGTGCCTTCTTGGAGCCTCTTGCTAGGACCCACAGCCAGCAAAAGCAAGTTGGGGTGTGGTGTGGCTGCATGGAGCTGCTCTCAAGGAGAGCAGAATGTTACCCTAGTGAGGTTAGGGAATAGCTCTTGTGTGTCTGTAACTGGATCAAATTCCCTAAAAAATTGGGTGGAGGAAAACATTACTGCATGAAAAATTTACAATGGAGAGAAATAACTTTGGGGTTAGGTCGGGGTGGGGGAACACAACTTTTTTTTTTTCCTTCTTGCTCCTTTTCTGCAGAAAAGAAGGTTAGACAAACCTCAGCTGTTTGTCATAACAAAGATGAAATCAAAAATGCTGATATTTCTCATTGTGCTCTTTGCTTATGTTACAAATCATTCTGACCAAAACTACCCTTTCTGTCACAATGTTTGTTTTGCGTGTAAAGACATTTCTTCTCAGAGAAAAAAGCCCAAACAAAACAGCAAACAACTCGGATAAAACATTTTGACCAGTTCTGACAGGAACATTTGAACGTGTAGGAGGACAGCTCGAAATAACCAAACTGCCATTACTTGGTGGGGCTGAGATGCATAAAACTATCAGCAAAATATGAACATTTATATTCTCTTCTCATCACCACCCTGGGGTCTTTCCTCTCTTTTTTTTAGAAAGCCCATTTCTCTATTTTATGAGTTTTTTCTTTGTCTCTCATTCCTCAGAGCACTACTTCTTTTACAGTTCAATCAATCTTTTGTTGGCTATTTGGGATGACAGCTTGTAAGGAATCCCCTGTGCAGCATGCCCCTTCCTGTAAGAAGAGCCAGGGAGCCTTTCTGGTGAATCACTGGGATGGGTGTCACCTCTCTGGTGACTCCATTCTGTTATCTGATTAGGTTGACAACCCTTGTGGGCAAGAAATTGTTCCTCGGGTCCAGCCTAAACCTGCTGCAACTTGAGGCTGTTTCCTCTTGTCTTGGCACTTGTTCCTTGGGAGAAGAGACTGACCCCACCTGCCTCCAGCCTCCTGTCAGGGAGTTGTGGAGAGCGAGAAGGTCTCCCCTGAGCCTCCTTTTATCCAGGCTGAACAATCCCAGGTCCCTCAGCTGCTCCTCACCAGATTTGTGCTCCAGACCCTTCCCCAGCTCCATTGCCCTTCTCTGGACACACTCCAGCCCCTCAATGTCCTTTTTGGAAAGAAGGGCCCAAAACTGAACTCAGGATTCAAGGGGAGGCTTCCTCAGTGCCCAGTCCAGGGGAACAACCCTTGCCCTAACCCTGCCGCCCACACTAGTGCTGATACAGGCCAGGATGCTGATGGCCTTCTTGGCCACTTGGGCACACACTGGCTCATCTTCAGCCAGCTATGGAGCAACCCCCCCAGGTTCTTTTCCACCAGGCAGTTCCATCTGCTCTGCCCCACCCTGGAGCGTTGCAGGGGTTTGGCATGACTCAAGTGCAGGACCTGGCCCTTGGCCTTGTTAAACATCATCCCATTGGCCTCGGCCCATCAATCCAGTGGTGTTCCCTGCTCACCATTTTGCCTTTGGTGAGATTAACGTACATTAATCATATGTATAGCTGGCCTTATATAATGTATGTCCATGCACACATGTACTGCAGTGTGTTTGCTCATTCATCTCTCCTGTGCCTGCACAAAACAAATGCGGTACCTTCTCTTGATCATGTGTTTGCAGACACGCTGTGCGTCTGCTTGTCTGCCTGCAAGCTGATGTGGGCCTGTTGGCTACAGATCTGTGTTCTCTCCAGCAGGTCGCCCTCAAAGTATGAACCGACGCTATGCAGCCTTCCTGAGAACAGCTGCAATAGCGGAGTTTCACTGCTAGACGTCAGCAAGCGTTTTGTGCTCTACCCTACATTTTCCACTTGCCAATAATAGATTCAAAAGGAGGTGACGGCAAGTGAGGCTTCTAGAGGCAAAGCTTCCTTCGAGTGCCAAAGCATATCAATAAATACATCGAAATAACAGCAATCTCTTAAACACTTCCAGTTGCAGAAGACAGAAAAAAGTATGATGCCTCTGCAATGTGAGAATTGAAACTCTCTCCTGAATTTGCTGCTGATTATGTGGTTTGGTTTTTTTTTTTCTTTCTCTTTGCTTGTTTTGAATCCAAGATTTTCTGTCTTGCTTTTGCTGAAGTCCTAAGGAATAATCAGAGAATACTAAAAATTGAGATACCTCAGGTGAAAAGAAGATGGGTCTGGATCGAAGGGAAAATGCAGCGATTTTCAGTTACTGTACTTGGAAACTCTGACATGTCTGAGCTCCTCCTGCCACTCATGAGGTCAGGAACCACCACCATAACCACACAAGCTCCCCCCACAAGTAGGGGTCAGTCTCTTCTCCCAAGGAACAAGCAACAGGACAAGAGGAAACAGCCTCAAGTTGTGCCACGGGAGGTTTAGACTGGACATGGACATAAGGAACAATTTCTTCCCTGCAAGGGTTGTCAAGGCCTGTCCCAAGCTGCCCCATCCCTGGAGGGGTTTCAAAGCTGTGGAGATGTGGTGCTGAGGAACATGGTTTAGTGGTGGACTTGGCAGTGCTGGGTTAATGGTTAGACTGGATGGTCTTAAAGGTCTTCTCCAACCTAAATGATTCTATGAGTCTAAGCAAAACACATCACCTGTAAGCCTGGGAAGTCTCAAGCTGGTGGAATACTGGCCATTGTCAGAAAACTTCTTTCCTCATGACGAAGCTACTATGTTGACTCCATTGCTGGTGAATCCTCTTTCTCTCCACAGCTCCACTCCAAGTGCAACCCATTGCAAGAGGCTGCACTTGCACATGGTAGAATAGCAGGTTTCTACCTTATGCTAGCCATGACTGGGTACCCGACTATGGCAGGAGCAGATCTTGTTATATATATTAGGGATGTGTTGGAACACTTTTATGTCCCCCAAAAGACTTCTGTAGGCAACAGCAAGCTTCAGATCATGTCCATCAGGTCACTCCTCTTCTGGTGATAATGTTCTTCTACTTTGGTTTCTTGTATTCTATGTTCACAGCACCTCTGCATCAACCACAAATCCACCTCAGATTGTGCGATGTCTTTATTAACTGCCCTGGGTAACCATCTCTGACCAGAGCCTTCAAGGGAAACCTCAGCAGCCATGGCTCCAGCAGAGCAAAGCTCATTGTCCAGGGTGAAACCAGAAGTAAGCAGGATGGTGTGTTCCGGGGTTGTCCCTGGGACAAAGCCAGAGGAATGGGCAAGTTATGCAATTGTGGGGAGAAGATCTGGCAAAACAACCATGTGCTGAGCTGGTTACAGACAGGAGAAAAAAAAAAAGCAGCCTTCTGCTAACTTGGGCCCAGGCCTCTGGCAGCATGAGTCACAGCGAGCTGCCATGGTTACGAAACCAGTATTACTGTGCAGATACAAACCATGCTCAGAGGCAAGTACATCGCTAACTAGTTCCAAACTTGGAAAACAGTCGAGTGTAGGTAAGATCTAATACTGAGTGGGTGTCTGCAAAAAGGAGAGTTAGAGCAAAATCCTTCAGTGCTAATATTCAGCAGGCAAACTAAAGAGCAAAAAGGACACCACGTGCAAAATCCTGATACCATGATCTTTCTGGTTTGCAAGGGCTACAGTGAGAGCTGTTCCACAGGGTGGGGGGGATGTTTCTGCACCATGGCAAGAAAACAAATAGTAGTGTCACAGATGATTCAGCTGGCACAAATCATGAGTCATGGAAAGGCACCATGGAAATTCTCCAGCGCAGGATGCACGGCACAGTGGAATTTCTGATTGCACATCATCAAATCGAGCACCGCAGCATCCTTGGCAAGTTAGGGGCAGGCAGGATTAGCACGACACCAGCACACGCCCAAACACGTCTTCTCACGTGTGACCTCAACCCCGTGAAGCTGCAGTAGTTAAGCCCACCATTGATCAATCAACCGATTGATCGTCATCAAAGCACCAAAGTGCTGGAGCAGCAATTTCCCCTGTCTTCAAGCGAGCAGCAGTGTTGATTTTCATGAAGGTGTGTCCGAGCTGCCTTTCCAGCCTTTTGAGTCACACCACCAACAAAAGAACTCAAGAGTCCGTTTGCTAACAATCATCTGAGAATAACGAGGCCAGGGTAAACGATAAGGGATGCAAAGTCACACAGCTGCTTTAAGGGAAGAGAGGGAAAATCCCCAGTTCTGAGGGATTTTTCTGGTGGTGGTTTGGGTTTTTTCCAGTATGTATCTGTGATGGTCTGTCCCATTGTTTCCTGCAAGAAGCCCTTGCTTCTTGTGGCCTTTGCTTCTTACTTGTGCAAAAAGGACAGGGCTCTTGCCAACACTTAAAATTTTTTTTGGGGGGGTTGGTGGTTTTTGTTTGTTGTTGGGCTTGGTTTTTTATGTATGTGACTAGTGGTGATTGATCAAACTGTGTTTAAAATAATTTTAGTCTTCTGTAGGTGTGCAGACCTGAAGCTGAGCGCTTTGGGGTGGATTCTGCATTCTTTCAACACCCACTGGCCCCCACAGAATGGCATATAACACTCCTGAATTACCCTTGTGACTATGACCAGAGAAAAACTACCAGTTCTTGGTCACCTTCCCCTCTATCTGATGGTATTTTAAGCCCACGGAGAACAGAAGCCAGGAGGTGTGTGGTGCTCCTCAGGCCACAGGTTTCCAGGCAACCGGAGGGATGACCTCTGCACCCCTGAGAGGACCACAGCCTCAGGCGGGGCCACCATCCCACCCTCAGCACCCCTGTGGGGACCACAGCCTCAGGCGGGCCCCTCAGCGCCAGTGCAAGTCCCAGGCAGCCCGCTGCCCGCCCAGCCCGGGAGCTCGGCGCCTCGGGAACGAAAGCGGCGAGGCTGGTGGCCGGAGCCATCAGGCGCTGGGTTTAGGGGGCAACGGCTGCAACATGGCGGTAGAAGAGGGGAGGGGGCGGTGTGACGCGTGACATTCCCCCCCCCACCCCCCGGGGCGCGCGGCCCCCCCCCCCCCCCGCCCCCCCCCCCCCCCCCCCCCCC
>JAAGNO010025667.1:26228-39179 GCA_033439905.1 Ceryle rudis | reverse complement strand
GAAATATCTGATTCAGAGTAAAAATTGTTATAGTAGTAATAAAAATATATTTTTATTTGAATAAAGTATTGTCTTTGGTATAGATTTCTGCCCTTTCACCCCCACCAGCAGTGGAAGTCTTACAATTTTATACATGGAAATTCAAGAGCAGTGATTCTTGTAAAATTTGTTTCATTAAAAGCCCAGTATCAATTATTATCTTCAAACCTTTGATTGTTTACAGTCAAAAGCATATCTTTTCATCTTTCTCATGGCAGGTACACAATACATGCACTTTTATTCAAGGTAAGATGTAGAAGCATAGAAACTATATGAAAACATAGTGCTTGGTACTTTTACAGTGCCTGTCAGTGTCTTAAAAAGACACCATAGCTACAGAAGACTTCCCACTTGATATAGAAAGAATATAGGATGGGTACTGTGGAGAAATCAGTTTGCCACCATAGTTGGGAGTTTCTGTCTCAATATACCCACTTTCCAGCCCACAAATCTTCCAACTGCAAATAGTAGGGAGTAAAAGAGCTGTGGGAAGCTTGGAGAGAAGTAAGACCTATGTTCTCTGCTTGCCTGTAGGGTTTCTAAGTCCCCTGCTAACTCCAACCCAAAAGGATGTACAAAGAAAGAGATAAATACACTTTGAAACATTCTGATTTTTTTTTCCACAGCAGGGTTCACCTCTAATGGGGCTTCCCTAGCAGCTTCTTCTTTGTGCTGCTGTGGAGGTATACAGCCTCTGTGCACACAGCCCTAGCACTTCTCTGGTTCCCTTGGGATTAGCAGGTCTTTATCACAGGAGGAGTGGATTGGCTGTATCCAAGTAGGGAATTCAAGGAAGCTGCCAAGTCAGCTATTAGCAGACAAATGAATGACAGTATACATAAAGTAGAGTTCATGTTTCTGGATGATGGAAATTTCATTAGAGTCTATTTCCACTATCAATTATTAAATAAATTCACTGGAGTCTTTTCCTTTCTTGCCTTACTGAAGACAAATATACTCTGAGGGAGTGTGTGCTAACCCTTGTTATGCATGAGCAGATTTGGAAATAAAAGCTATTATATCCCTTTCGTGCTCTGGGGATTTCCTGGAGTGCCTTGCTAAAATTCTGCGTCAGATGCTTGTTTGTGCTTTTCAGGAATGAAGTGATGTCAAAGGAGTACAAAACTATATTAAAAACCTAAAGAAGAGTTGCAAAATGGGTAGCAGGGAGTAGAAAATTCTTGAACCCTCAGGCAGACGTCCAAGAAAAGTAAAACTGAGTAAAGAATATGAAACTGGGGATTTAAAAATATAGCAGTTTCTGATATTGAGTCTTCCAGCAATTTTACTGCCTAATAGAAAGGAGAATATTAACACTAAAATGAAACTTCCAGGTGCTTTGTATGTAATCCTCAGGCCCTACGTTCTTTTCTTTCTGTCTTCCTTTATCTGAGTCCACACACAAAGACTTCAGAACCAAGCCTTATATGATAAGTAAAGCTCTGGACAAATATCCTCACCAGAAATCCACATGCCTAGAAACTTTGTTGGAATAAGCCATTCTTTTTAATTGAGTTCAATCTGTTCCACATTATTTTCTCATGTTTTTTTGTTTGATTGTTTGTGGTTTTGTTTGTTGTTTGTTTAATTGTTTTCATTTTTGGGTTTTTTTTCAGTACAGTTGAGTTCTTAGCTATAACCTTCAATGTAGTCAGCTAATATAGCTGCATAGCTAACATAAAAGTAAAACTTTCAGAGCTGTGAAAGAAAGCAAGCATACCCTAGGACTGAAGATGTGATGGCAAGAATCCAGGGGAGTTATCTCAAGGCTATGATTTCCTCTTGACTCATACTGTTCTTTACAACACTGCAAAGGTAAACAGAAAGTTTTCTCACAAACAGTGAGAAACAGCTTTGTTTTCCTTTAACATAACACTAATAGAACCTTCAAATAGTACTTAGGGAACAGTATTCTCCTGGGACGCATCAGTGTAGGTCTTCTCAAGGCTATAGAAATGTTCCGGTTTAGATCAGCTTAATTTGTAATTACTGACTAATAGAGATCAACAGGATTAAAATCATCCAGGCTTAGGCACCAGGCTGGATGGCTGTAGACTCTCCTCCACGGGATGTAATTCAAAGCAATCCATTTCAAGCCTTTAGCAAGCTGGTACATTGCATATTTTTAAATAGGAATATGGGAGGATTGCACTATGAGAGTAAATCCATGAAAGGATTCCAAATATTTACTACTGTCAGAATTATTGTATTCCACAGGGTAAATGAATATGAATTAATCCTTTTTTTTTAAAAAAACCCCAACCAAACAAGAAACAAATGTGTACAATGTACATGGTCCATGTACAAGTGATCAATAGGAATTCCCTGAAATGTTTCAACAATTGCTAGAAAACAAGCTAAATTGAGTACGTTCTCATACTTTCTGTGCTTGTGTGTGTTACTATGTTAATATGCTCTCCAAACATCTAAGCATTTATTCAGATTTTTGCAAAATGAAACAAAAGCCCTTGGAGCGCAATGTGGTTGACAAATTAATCTTGAGATAAATCAACCAATGCTACCACCTGTCAAACATGGTTGTCAGTTCACTAGAATTGCCTGACTCTAGAGAGCAGCATAGATGCTTTTTTCACTGCAACCTGTACCAGTTCATGCTCTAGTTTGTTGTCCTAAAAAAATCTCTCAAAATCCCCTGCTGCTAGTGATACTGCCCATTTTGTGGCTCTGGGTCAATAAGATGACAAATTGCTACATGTAAGCCAGAAAAAATCGATTCAGCTCCAAAAGATAGAAATGCTGTTGCCAAAGGTCACTAATACTACTGAGACTGTTGCTATTTGGGAATGGAGTTTTAAGAAGCAATCTAGAGAAATAGCCATAGATGGGAAATGTCCAGTTTGCTGTTCTTTCTCTGACATATTGTACCTATGCATATGACAATGCGTAACTTTTAGTGGTGATCTGTCTTTCCACTCTCTCTCTCCTTAAAACAATTGGATGACACTAGTAGACACTAATGCCACTGGCTACAATGACTAAAGCTAGGCAGAACTTAATTTGGGATAAGGAACTGAGCACAGTTCTGTTTGTGTATTCATTCTTGTCCTGCAGGACTCACTTACTTTGTTCTGACTTGCCAGACTAAAGGGTTAAAAGATCCTATAATAGGTATTGGGAAGTCCTGTGACCAAAGGACCTTTTAAGCTTGCTGTGCAGTTGCAAAAAAAACCAAAAAAACCCCAAAAAAACCAACCAAACAAAAAAAATTGTCGATAGATGGTCTGCTATATTTGCAAAAGTTCACCAGCTATATTGAGGATCTTTTCAGCTGGAAGCAACATAAATGGGACTTCCATTTTAGGATTGCTTTCTGTTATACCTGTAACCAAGTATTTCTCTCTGAACTGTCTAGATTGATATGTAGGCACTACAGTGCCCCTGTGTGCTGGTTTTGTCTGCAGTAGAGTTAATTTTCTTCCTAGTAGCTAGTATGGGGCTGCATTTGGGGTTTGTGCTGGAAACATTGATAACGCAGGGATGGTTTAGTTACTGCTGAGCAGTTCTCAAAGAGCCAAGGTCTTTTCTGCTTCTCATACTACCCCAACAGCAGGTAGGCTGGGAGTCTACAAAATTTGGGAGGAGACACAACTGGGAGAGATGACCCCAACTGACCAAACTGATATTCCATACCATGTGACATCATGCTCAGCAATACAACTATTGGGAAGATTGTCTGGGAGACCGCTGCTCAGGGACTGGCCGGGCATTGGTCAGTTGATGGTGAGCAGCTGTTTTCATTTGCATCACTTGGTTTTTTTGTGTGTTTTATTTCTCTCTGTTCTTTTCCTTTTCATTATTATTATTATTTTATTTCCACTATGAAACTTTTCTAATCTCAACCCATGAGTTTTCTCTCTTTTACCCCTCCTGTTCTCTTCCCTGTATTCTGTTGAGTGGTGATTAAGTGAGCAGCTCTGTGGTGTTTAGTTGCTGGCTGGGGTTCAACCATTCCACTGTCTTTTTGAAGAATTCCAGTGTAATCTACAGATGACTTTTAATTTTAACATGAACCAAGCTGGGAGCATGTTGATGTTTTCTGACATATGGACACTATAATGAATTACTGCATCTGATCCTTGAGTTGTCATTAATTAACGTGGCAGAGATCTGTGTTTTTACATTTCCAGCTGCAAAACTCAAATCCCTGTTTTCTAAGTGGGTAAAGATTTAGATTTAGTAATAGCACCCCTTCTAGCATAGATCAATTTACAGTCTCATTATACACCCATTGTTCACTTTCCTCAATAGCTCTACCCATAACATTATGTTGGGGTGCTAGACTGTGGTGGAATGGACTCAAAGCTCTATGAAGTATGTCTTATCTCACCTCTCTTCTATTGGATGGAATATGACAAGCATCAGATGTTTCATGACCTTAGTTACCTCTGAAGTAAATGGGAGTGTTTTACCTGATTTGACTGGATGTGAATTATCCTGATCCTTCTCACATTTCATTATCATATGCTACTGGTTGTTAGCATGTTAGTGCCACTTAACAGACCATAACTGTCATCTGTCATATCTGTTCTATTCTGGATTTATTCTCCATCCATGCTTCTTTGAGTAAAAGGTCTGTCTTGGAAGAACCCTGCATTGGTTATTTTCTGTGGTTTTACTGATGGAAAGTCAGGAAAATAGTCTTATCACTGTAGAAGAAAGATACTAACATTGCCAAATAAACAGAGCACACACATAAAGGAAAACAGAGTAAGAACAATTACTCAAGGAAAATGTCTTATAATTGAACTAATCTGTACTGTTTAACACTCTGGAATTTAGTTCACCAGATTTTGTTAAACAATATTAACTTTTGTTATCTGCAGCACCTTGGTTGACCTTAACTGCTTATGAAGAAGGGTTGAATTCTTGAACTTGTCTCAACAGGCTAGTTAACTGTTAGAGAACAGGCTGTTACCTGTTAGAGAAAATAAAGTCATACAGATCAAAAGGTGACACTCTTTATTTTAATTTAATGAATTTGACTTCAGTTTATAAAGCAGATGCCTGCAGAAATGATCCGCTGTACGTCAAATTCTGGATATACCAAGTGAAAATAGGAGAGTGGACACTTAGCAATTGTGATAACCAAGCAACATACTCAGTTCCTAGTTTCATTTCTACTTCTCCAAGCACTTATGGATGAAAGAAGTGTGAAAGACTTATTTTCTCTCCTTAAAATGAGGAGTTTTCAAAAGATCCAGAAAATGAGACAATATGATTTTTGACTCATTTTAAACAGTATGTCAGATGAAAAGCCTGGGAAAGTTATGTTTTGACAGTGAAGATTGCTGATTATTTGGGAAAGATGTACTGTTTCTAAATGATTCATTAAGCTGAAATTTAACTCTCATTTTATTCCACAATTCTTTATCCTCATCTCTCCAAGTGCAAATCACAACTTTAGTTTCTAATAACTGAAAGGAAGATTTGATTAGAAAGAGTGATTCCTTTGCTCTTTAGGAAAATGAGGAAAGATCAAATGCTGTACTTCCACAGCTAAATGGCAAATTATTTTCACAACTTGGAAAATCTTGAAGACTATTAAAATCTCAGTTGCCATAATAAGAATTTGAAAAAATATGAAAAGAATATTATAGTGCATATCTGACAGAGAACCCATGGAACAAAGGAAATCATCTGGCAACAGAATTGTTATCTGTATTAAAGAAAATAAAAATAGATTATAGGGACAAGAAAATAATGTTAAACGAATGATCAAGGAAATCAAATCAAACCAAACCAAACCCACCAAAATACAAGCTATTTTCTGTTCTGCAGTTAAACCTATGAAAAAAAATGGAAATTCTGCTATGATTTTGAAAACATGGGACAAAAAGGCTAAAGAAACTAAAAGACCTGAAAAAAAATCCCTGAGAGTTGTCCTGCTTTTGAAGTTAGGTGGATGCAAGAAAAAAATGACCAGTCATCCTCATTATTTTCCTATGTCATTTGAGATTTAGAATTCTTTCTTCTTTACATTCTTAATGTATTTTAATCATTACTGGATAGTAATTTTTGTATGCCTGCTTTACAAAGACTATTATTTGTGAATTAAAAATGAGCATTCATATCCAAGACATATGATCCTTAATGAGGAATGTCCTATAATGTATCACTTAAAATTTATAGAGGAACTAATTCTTAGAAGAATGTGAAATTTTGAGTATTTCAGTGAAGATTTTGCACAAGATATGTACTTACTACTTTGTGGGATATAATAAGCCTTTAAGTTTCTAAAATTGAACACTGAAAAAATGGAAGAATCACAAACTGCCATTTCCTTTAGAAAACATGTTCCTAACCAGCAATTTCTTGGCCTTGAATTTATATAAATATGTGAAGGAGAGGGTTCTCCCTTCAACACTTCCTACATATGCCCATAGAGGTTTACTATTTTACGTAATTCTCCTGGTAAACAACTGCTTGAATACTAAATTCTATTAAAAAGCACTGATTACCTATGAAAGCTACATCCTACCCAAAGGGAATGTGGAATTTCTTAGACTTCAAATCTGTGTGAAATTTTGTTGAGGCAAATAAGATCAATATATTCAGATGGAAGTGTAGCAAACGTTGCTTGAATTGTACTGTCTGCTCAGTTTATCTTTTATGTTTGTATACATCTAAGAATAGCATGTGTTTTGCATGTAACATGACTAAGAGTCATACAAAGAGAAGTCTCAAACCTGGTAATGAAATCAGAAGGTTACTGTAAACCAAGAAGGTACGTGTAAGAGTTCTGGAAAGAAACTAACAGCAGGTCCAGAAGATTTTTTTGTACATAGCCTAACAGCACTTTTTTCTCAGTCACATACATCTCATTAAAATTTCCCAATTATATTTTCCTGTTTAATGTCTAACTTTTCTATTTTTACTGCAATGTTTTTCTGTACAAAACTACCAAGGGTCAGTTATCCAAAATTTATCTCATAATCTAATGAAAGAAATTAATTTGATAAGTCAGTGCTGATAACAGCTTTGTTGTAGTTCGGGGTTTTTAAAATTATTTTTAAAGAACACTTTGATGACAGTCTATTCATGCCATGAAATCAGCTGTAGCTTCTGATTTATTTAAAATTATGATTTATTTTGATGAGAACAGTCGATTTATTGTTTGGGGTTTTTTTTGGGGGGGGGAGGTTGATGTATTCATTTGCTGTAAACTATTAAAATATTCAGGTAGCAACCATTATCTCATAGACAGATCCTTTATGTGTACTTCAAGTAAGACACTGATTAGACACAACAATCAATAAATGTTTACCATGCATAGTGAGAACAATGGAACTCTTGTAATGCATAGAAAGTACATAATAATTTGAAAATCTTCCTCACTGATCAGAGACAGTCACATTTCACTGCCAAGGCATATCTTGATGTTTTGTGTGGGTTTCTCAGTGAACAAAGGGTGAGGATGAGTTATATTGCAATCATCCAAAAGTTCCAGAGAAATAATAATTTTAAAAACAATAAAAATTTTGGGCAAATTTTTTCAACTCAGAGCAAAATATTTTGAAATATTTGAAATGGTTATCTATAGAAATGGTTTCAAAATTGAAAATAAAAAGTAGCTGTTTTGAAATGGTAAAGAAAACCAGTTGACTTTTTAGAACATTTACCATTTAATTTTTTGTGCAATTTTCTTTAATTTGACTAAATTTCATATTCACAGAGATGTTTCATACTGCCCCAAATGTCAGGCTTTTAGCAGAAGAAATAGATAAGAGATAAGATTCCAGAGTTTTTACCATGTACTTATATTAAGTCCTTTTTTTTGGTCACTTCACCTATGATCTGTTTGCTTTCCTTTATTTTTCCATTTAAATAATGGAGTCCTCTCAGCAAAGATGGATAGTCAAGCCCATCTGAAATCCGAAATCTGTGGAGATATCTCTTGAGTTTTTTAAGAAAGCTCAGGAAGATGTTTGTAAAAAAAGTCGAATTCCACCTCTCTTCTCTCCAAAGACACTTAATGTCCAGAACAGCATATTTTGATTTAATTGAGCTACTGTGTAGTAGGAACTCCAGATATAAAAGTTTCCCAGGAACCCCATTAGGATGGTTCCAAATTAAGAAAAGGATTCAGATGAAAATGATGACAACATTTGGATATATTTCATAAACTTTTGGAGCAATCTGGGAAAAAATTTCAAAAAGTCAGAAAAAGAAAGATTGTGTCTTAATACTGATACAAAACTTTCTACCAACCTAAGAAGAAATTGTGAGGCTGTTTCATGTTTTTAAGTTAAATCAATGAACAAATTGAAATAAAATGCCCTTTCAAACTGGAGGAACCAAATATTTGCCTTCAAAGTTGAAAATAAAACTTTCGGATATGGAGGAAAAGGGAAAGATATTTCTCTCCTTACTAAAATGAACAGATTTTCTGCAAATTGGTATGTCATTTTCTTGTAGCTGAATTTAAAATATTTTGCCGGCAAAACAGTTATGTGAAAAATAATCTTCCTTCATGAAGAAACTTTTCAGGTTGAAAAGGATCACATCAGGATATTTCCTGATCTTCTAAACTGGCACCTCAATATCTCAGAATACAAGGACTTAATGGGAAATGGAGGACAGGCTGCAGACACATTCCCTTTTTCTTGTGTACTTTCTCTAACTTTGTCAGGAAAAAAGAAAAATACTTCTTTTAGCCTTACATGCTATTTTCTGCCTTGGGTGAAATGAGACAAAATGTGGTAAATAACCACATTAAAATAGGCCTTATAAAAGAAATATAAATTCAATGATCAGGATAAAGCAAAAGTCAGACACAGTAATCATCAAATTGCCATCACTTCAGGACATATCATACCCTTCATCTGCGTCCTTTGTAATAGAATAGAGCTGCTAACACACTCTGAGGGCAGAATATGGCTGTGAAATACCAAAATAATTGCATATTTATTCTCTGGAGATTTGTGGGCAATTCAAGAATTTATTTTCCCATCGTGAAAGTAATGGTTACATTATCAGATTTTTTTTTTAAAAAAAAAAAGTTCTGCTGCTGGTTTGGCTCAGTCCTGCTTTGGGTCCAACACCAAACAGGACACCATTTCTGAACTTGATTACTCAGGAAAGTACCTACTTACTCCCTGTTATTCACCAACTACATCAGTGTTCATTGAATACATTAAGCAGTCTATTTGCAAAATCTTGAGGCTAATGTTCTCTTGTCCCTTTACTGATAAAGAGAAAAAAAGACTGCCTGAAAAATCTGAGTGGATGGAAAAGAACAGCATAAATATAATCCACTGTGAGAAATAATGAAGATGCAGCCAGCTATTACATGTAGTGACACAATATGATTTCGAGAGGCTGGGCAGAAATTCTTCAAATAACAATCATGGACATTAAAACTAAGTAGGTGAACATGAGCTCTCCCTCTGCATATTAATTTCACCTGAAGGAATGCAATCAGGATGGATAGTGTCACTATATGGGAATGATTCTTACTGCTAGGCAGGTTGGAAGAAACAATTCTGGTTCATTTACCCTTCTATCACTGTAGATAAATCAGCTGAAGCCACACAATTCATCTGTATTTTGGATGGCCTAAAACATTATCTTTGCTCAGCATCCATGATTTACCTGGAAACTTTATCTACAGAGAAGCCCAAAGGTCTATTTTTTAAAAACCTCAGCATTAATCTTACTTTGAAGTCTTATGAGCACTGTGTAGTACAAATATTAGGCCATGAGTACTATCTGCAATGCTTTCAAATTTTAGATGCTAGTTTATTTTCCAAGCAATTAACATTATAAAAAAACAAAAAAAAACCCCAAAACAAAACAAAACAAAAAAAAAAAAAAAAAAAAAACCAGGGAAAAAAAAAGGAAAAAAAAACATGTGTGGTGACATCAGCACCCTGAATACTGGGAGTGAAGGAGAATTACAAAGCAGTAATACAACATTTCACTTACAGCTGTTCTTGAATTTCACCTTGTTCTAAAGGGGAGGAAACTTTGCTTTGCACCAACATCTGAAAGATTTCTTTCTACCAATATAATTTCCAAACCAATAATTATGCTTTGATGATGTAAGCAGTTGTTTACCTAAATTAACTTTAATTTTGGATCAGGTTCTTTTCAAGGTTGGATGGAAATAAAACATTTAAAGGAAAAGTGTTCACAGCACTAATTAGTGCTGTGTTTTCTCTGTGGCAGCTTGACCTCTCTGGCTAAGATATCTTGGGGTATTGATTAAGACTTCGTTTGCAGAGTGGCAAGCCCAGTACAGGAAATAAATTTAACCAAGAAGAGAATTGATATTAGTCAGGATTACACTCACTTGTGAGATGAATTACATCCTTATGGTTAATTGATGTATACTCATGAGATAATGTCTTCATTGACATTAAAAGCCATATAAATTTAATGAAGGTTTTAATTTGTCATTTTTTTTGCAGCTCATACTTTAGCTGCAAAACTAACAATGTAAGCATTCCAGACAAGGTTACTTAGGTTATGTTCATCTGAACAATTGATATATTATTACTTAATCAGATTGATTTTAACTAGATTGTAAACAAATGCAAATTTGCTAAAGCGGTAAAAAAAGACTGTAGTTTTGAGGGTTCTACCCTGACACTTTAGAGATTCACGTTCAATCTCTACTTCATAGAAGTTCCGTTTCCCTGCTGGAAAGGCTTGAGTTGTGAGATACAGTCAGAGCAGGAGTTCAGAAAGTGTTATTAAATGGGTAAATTCATCATGAGGAAAAAGTATTACTTGACTTTATAGGCATCCTACTGACAAAAAAGCAAGATTGTTGTGAAAAGAAATTTAAGAAAGAATGGGAGATGGGATTGTAGTTTACTGCTTTTACACAGTCTTCTCAGAAAAAAAGATTTACCTTTCCTACCTTTTAAACTGGTGCAGTTTTCCTCCTGCAAGAGTCAGGAATTAATTAAAACCCAGGAATTTGGGAATTTTAGATTGGTTGTTTATTGTTTGTTTTGTTTTGTTTTTTAGCTTCACATACTTTAGGTGAGGCATAGTATCTGTGTGGTTACTACTTATGTTATGAGCAGGAGTTTCTTCTTAAATTTATACAGTTATTTTTTGACTTATATATCCTGAGTTCCCCATATAACCTATGTTCTAGTAAATTTATTTTTACAGTATGGATGAACTAAACTGGAAAAAAAAATACTGGTTGAGTGTCAAGTGTAATGTTGAACTTGTCATTTTCAAAGTGAAGCTATAGAAAGAGTTTCTATAGATTAACTTCTTACTAGTAACATTGTGCATGGTATGTCATTTGTATCCACTACAGGTACCTAACTGTTTGCTTTACAAAAGAACAGTAAGACATTTCTCTCATAGAAACTCTGGTAGCAATAAGGATATGTTTTATTGTTGGATTATTGCCACACAACAAATCATGAAGTCAACTTTACTCTTTGTTTAATACAAGAGTAAAATGTGTTTGCATTTTTTCTTCTCAGTCCCAGGAAAGTGATACATTACTGATGGTGTGGAAGACTCCAGCAGAACTTGCCCTTTCTCTAAGCAATATAACTGAGATAAAAATCAGTCACGTTATTTAAATTGGAGAGGGATCAGGTTGCCCTTTTTTCTCAGTTTCTTCTACAGATTGACTCAGTGCTCTAAAATTAATGTAGTTCTTGCTGATTATTTCTCATGGTTTGAGTGATTTGGCATTTCTCTTTGCTGGAAAAAGGCAGTCTTGAAAAACAAAGAATCTGACACAGTAATGACAGTGAATCAACGAAAGAGGAAACTGCTGTGCTTGCTTTTCCCCTTACTTGCTAATCTAGATTTTCTAAACTGAGAAAAGGTTACAAAGTGTATAATGACTGTGCTTTTACCTACATACTGCTGTTGTGTATACAGGGATTGAAATATCGTAGGAGGGTGAGCACTATTTTGATGCATGATTTTGTCATTTTTCTTTAAAGACCTTAAAAATATTTTGCTTGGGTCTATGTTAATAGCATTATAAAAACAATTAAAAATCTCCACCAACAAAAACAGTGCTGTTGTAACACTGTGCTGTATTTGAAACTGATTTGATGCACTGGCAAGGAGAATAAAAGATGATTTTCCTTCTGACTGATAATTCTGTTTCCATCATTGGCAAAATGCAACTTTAGGTACATATATTGTATCACTTGCATATAAATTTGGTGCCCAAGTTGACTATAGAAACAAAAGTAGAGTTGGAGGGAAAGGTAGGCTGTGTATGTAATTTGAGGACAACAGATGGTTCAGAAGGAGGCAGTCATACAAAGGTTTTCTAGATCTTAAAACTATTGATATGTGAACATTTATCACACAGGATAACACCAGGAAGCTACAGAGGAGTCACTGGAATAGAAGTTTGGAATCCTGGAGTTTTGTGGAGTCTTAGATTCTTTACAGAAGTAGCTCCATTAAATTAATTCCCCATGGCCAAGTTTAGCAATTAAAATTTAAAACAGATCAAATGACAGTATTTTGTGCTCTCCCTCCAGCAATGCTGCAATATAAAGAATGTTTATATAACCAATGAAATGTCAGATGTTAAATTTATTTTATATGCACATTATTTATACAAAACTTTTATATTGTGCCAATGTAAATAGAAAGCAAAAATTAAATGTTAGGAAGTTGTCCTAGTATTTTATATCACTTTGTAAACTCAGGAGCTTAACTATGGTCACTGGAAGAAAATGTCAACAATATATCAAAATAAAAGTTCACTAGATTATCTGAAGCAAGCCTAAAAGAAATCCTGAAATAGACATTATGGATTTATCGAAATGTAAAAAAAAAAAAAAAAAAAAAAAAAAAGAAAAAAAAAAAGAGAAAAAAAAAATAGAAACAGAAAGAGGAGGCCATATTGTGTGTGTGGCGACAGTTTTTAAAGAATTAAGATTAAGAGTA
>JAAGNO010025667.1:0-26128 GCA_033439905.1 Ceryle rudis | reverse complement strand
GCAGAAACCAAAGCCACATAAATAAAAAAAAAAAAAAAAAAAAAAAAAAAAAAAAGAAAAAAAAAAAGGAAAAAAAATTATAGAATCAGTATGAGGAGGCCATATGGTCTGTATGGCCACTGTTATCAAAGTACTGGAATTAGGAGTTGCGAGTCAGGTGGCTCCCAGAAGAGATCAGTGTGTTTTCCTGCTCCAGAAACACACCTTCACACTCATTCAAATGTATTTGACTGTCAAATTAATATGTTGTGTGTTCCTGCAGTGCTGTGATGTATTTGAAACCAGTGAAATACAATGCAGTGGCTTCCAACCAGGCCGTATATTGACTGTGTAATGTCTTTTACATCACTGGCAAAACGATGTAAACTCCCAACTAACCTATTTGCCAAAATGATCAGAGGGACAAAAAGGAACAGTTATGTTCTAAGTACTTTCTAGAAAAGCCTTAACATCCCTTGTTATCACAGTAGAAAGGATTAGGCAGTAGTCTGTACTCATTTCAATAACCTCCAATGGAAATATTCTGGTTTTCAGAATATACTGAGCTTTTTGCTACTTATTATATCCCACATAGAGCATACATAAACCCATTCTGTGTTCTGTCAGCCTCTCCTGATGTGATATATGAGATTTATTGTGACATTTAAAAATCTGACTCTTCTGGGAGGATTTTCTAGATCTGTAAAGTCACATAAAAAACCTGGAAGCACTTTTAAGACTGCTGTACATGTCCAGAAGCTTTAACAAACACATGCATCCATCTGAAATACTTCGTTAATTGCTTCTTTGGTAAATGAAGACAATGGTTTGCTAAGTGCTTTAGAGCTGTTAGGATCACATGGAAATATTGCTAACAATATGACACTTTGCCATAGAAATGTCCAGTAGACAGCTCTGAGGAAAAATAATTTGATTTGTTCCATTAAAGTACTTTTTAAAAATATCTGATCACTCTACCAAGCAAAAAAAGCATTGCAGAGGTTTTAAGCTGTAGGAAAATATATGCCCAAATATACATTTTGAATAGTTTCAAATAAGAGGTGGAAGACTGGAGTAGCAAGGCATGAAAGAAATGTGTACTTTATATTTTCCTTTCCTTTATTTTCTCTTTGTTCCTTTTCTCATCACTTCTAAAAATGTTGAAAAGTAGAAATAAATAAAATTTATACCATGAAAGCTGAACATCTACAGAAACGGCACCTTTGTGTCTATAAATGTGGGAGATGGGATTTTCAAATGTACTTCACAGACTCTGTTATACAAGTCCCAAGAGGATACCTATGGATGAGCCAAAGAAAACAGGGCCAATTGCTATCAAGTACCAGAGAAAGTAAAATAAGCAGTATCTAATTCTGCATTACAATTTTTTTTTTCCTCTTTTCTGTTTAATCCTAGACACAGTGCTAATTCCTTTTGTTATCTGGTTGGATATGTAATAATATAATAATGTATTCTCAAAACTCTGCCTGCTTGTATTAGACATATGTTTATTTTAGTTTTTAAAACTTTTGTACAGGGTGCAATTGCATTCTGTAATCCTAAGTGAGGGTTAAATTGTTTTTTGTTATTCCCAGTAACTACTATACTGAGTCAACAGGTTAATTTCAGAATTTCTATATAATTAACAACCATTTTTTAAATTATAATATGTTCTAGTGGAAGGACACATTAATTTGGATACTTCAGAACTCTAGACTACCAGTACTTTGGTACTTTTCCACATATGCTCTCAGATTTCTTTTTCTGATACAATCCCTAATAAGTAGGTCATAACTTATCAATAAAACTCAGATCAGCTGACTTTTAGCACTAGATTAAGTGATCAGAACTCAGAAGTATTCAACTCCCAGAGAGAGTGAGCCTTTTTGAAAACCTGAACCTACTTTATGTGCCCAAGTATGAAGACTTGAAACTGACTCCAAAGTTCTAATTGTAGAATTGTTTATTTGCCTCTGTATTTTGTCATGAAATACACTGAAATATAGGATGACCACACAAATCCAGGAGTCATTGAATCCTAGATAGTCAAGGTATATTGGATCATGTCTGTGGTATTATTAAACCCATCTGAAGTATGAATGTGGCCTGTTCTGTTGCTGAACTTTCTGCAGCTTCAGATAGTATTATATCCTCTTTGCTTATTCTCACAATACATTTAGTGTAATTTAGGATTATTGCAGTAACCATCTAAGCTACTTAGCACAATTTAAGAACCATATGTCTACTGAGCAGATGTTTCCATGCTTGGTGTATACCTTCATGACTATCCCCATCTTAATTTTTTATTAGCCCCATTTACTGGGGTCTATGTAGCTCCTGCTTTGATCCCCACCTAGAATATGAGAGTTAAAAATAGCACTTCATGCCTTGCCTCCTGGTCCAAATCAGCATTCAAAGAACTGAGTAAAATTCATCAAAAAAGAAACAGAAGTTCTATACCTATATTCTAGTATTTTTGTAGGCAGTTGTAGTGTTTCTGAGCTCTAATTATCAGTTTCACAGCAGTTAGCCTCTATTTTATTAAGGATTAAATATGTCCAAGTTGTAAACATCCTGAGACGAAGCATTTATCTTACCTAGAAACTGTCCATCTTCTACAGCTATTTTGGGCTTTGGGAAGCTCACAAATGGAATTGAATGTGATCTATTATGAAACATGCTGTTAAAAATAAAAGGTTAGAAATAGCACATTTCTATCTAGCAGGGAATGATTGATTATTGCAGCGTATAAAAATCAGGATGTTAGCAGAATAACAGTAAAGAACCACATTAGAATTACTGCATATAAACCATAACCTTTTTGTTGTTTAAAAGGACTTTCCAAAACACTGAGGTGGCTGTCTAGACAATATTTTAAGACATAAATACAAAAATGATGATATTTCTTATGGCATATCAGATCGATTTGTCTTTCTTTAGAGATATTTACAGCAATCAATTTTTCAAATACTTATACTGAAGAATACCTACTCTGTTATTTATCATCTGCTGTTGTCATCTTAGAAACGTTTGATAGCAAAAGGTTCAGGGAATTATTTTTAAAAGCCAGCTTTCTTGCCCTTATATTATATGCTAAACCTTTCTGTCTTCCTTTCCTCAACGGTAAAGAAAAGAACTAGTGCTAAAAATCACATGGCACATTTAACTTTAGCTGGTTTAGTTAATACCTATCTTTGCATTTGTGAGGGTAATTATGCTCTTTAGTCCAACTTGTTTGTTCAAAGTTTAGTCTTTACATCATAATCTTATCCCTGGGACAAAAATCAGTTTTATACAGTTACATGCACCTATTAGCTCCTAGTACCACTGAAAGCTGAGTTAGGGTATCCTACTCTCCTGCCCTTATAGGGATGTTACTAAACTAGAATAATATAAACAAGGTTCACCACAGAAATGAATAAACCACATCACCAGACTTGGAAACATTGTACAATTTCTGCCATAAGACCATTCTGTCTTGGTAACGGAACTTCATTGCCTAGTTAAATATATGTCTCATAAATATCTGTGGAGTATTTGAAAGAAGAACAACATAACTGGAGATGTTACAAACCATATATATGTATCCTATATATATAGTTCTATAATAAGGAAGTGTATGAACTGGGAGTGTAGTTTTTCCACTAGCAGAGGTGATCATAATCTATTGATCTCAGTCAAGTTTTAGCTCCAAGTCACAGGTGAATTTGACCTTGTATTCAGTATGTGACACTGTGCAATGAAACACATAATCATCAAATGCATATGGACAGCCAAGTTGAGTTTTTGTTAGATAACTTTCAGAAGCTGTTTTCTATGCAAGTTGTTTTATTTGTATGATTCTTTACTCAATTTTCTCAAGTTGCCTAGCACAGAAAGTGATGATTATAGGGAAAGCTCCTGTGCATACTCCTTAGCAGGATGGAATTAACAAGACATCTGATATTCTGAACCAAAATTCTCCTTCACATTCATGCACTTCTAGACACATTTCAAAGGTGACATTTCTTTCCACCGGCTTTCACAGGCTTTGTGATACCTTGTACTTCTTTTTGAAATTGAAAAGTAGGCACATGAACCTACACTGTTTCAACCTCTTTGTTCATGGGTTTATGAAACAATTTGAGTCTGAAATGCTGAAGATTCTGCTGTTACTGTATCTAAAATAAAATCTACGCTAAGTTGAGAGCATATACTCTTGTAACCAATTTTGAGCAAGTACATGAAGGTTAAAGGAAAAAAGACATGGAAACTTTATGAGTCTGATGCTTTCAAGAAATGTAGAAACTTTTCACCAATATATTTAGTTAGCTGTAGGGATAATTATTAGTAGTCTAATTATAAGGAAAAAGGTTTCACCAAAGCCTTTCTTTCACAGTGTGTTTTCTACATCACCTGCATCTTTTGAGTCCTTTATACCAATTTGATCACTTCAGTGTACCTCATTTTTAATCGTTCCATCCTCACTAGAATGTAACAATGATAACTAGAGCTGGATAAAATTTACAGATGCAAAACTTTTCTATTTTAAAAGAAGTTTTTAATTGGAATAGAAATTTTCTTCAATCAGGATGAGGTAAATTTTACTAAATTACCCACTGGAAATTTTCTTATTTCAAAATTTTCTAAATGGAGAGTTTCATCTGTTATTCCAGAATGACTATTCATCTCAAACGTCTAAGAAACAATAGAAAGGAATATGTAAATCAAAGGCTTGTGGTTAAACCAAAGCAGATTGAAAGTAGCTGTTTTCACTGATTCGTAATTTGCAGCTTTTGTGGTGATTTTGATTTGTTGTCCCAACTTACAGTGGAAAGGGTTTTTCTTTTTTTAAATTAGGAACTGTTCCCAAATTGGGAAAGTTATTTCCCACCTGGTTCTAATAATAGGTTGTTTGAGTGGGTTGTGCTTTCAAACCTACTGTGTCTGACTGCTTTGCCAACAGTTAAATCAGGGTAACCTACCTTAAGTTCTTAAAATGCCTGGTTCTTGTATAAGTGTGTTGGAAAACTATATGAATAAGAATAAACTTACAGACAGTGAATTTCCTCCCACTGGCCAGAGAGGACTGAAGTTCACTTTGCCCCTTGGATTGATTTGGACATTTTCTAAAATGATTGTTAAAGAGAGTGTACCCCTAGACTAGCCCATCTCTGAAGTTTTTGGAGTTCCTTATATACAGAGGGGAACATAGAATATTTTCAAGGAAGACACAGGTACAGGGTCACTTCACTGTCAAACTGAAAAGATAAATGGTTGCTGAGCATCATTAGCCAAGGTTATATGATTGAGATGCAATGGGCCTCTTATATTACAGTAGCTATTCCTGGTTTTGTGGCTGTAGCTGTGGGTACTGAACAGTTAAAAAATAGAATGTTCTTGTGCCTCCAGCTCTGGGAGATGTCAGTCCAGATACAGTGTCACTTTCTACTTCAGAAGGTCAGGGATGGTTTAGTTGTGGCAGAATTAAGAAAGAGGAGTATTTGTTTAGGGAACTTAGAAAATTAAAGAAAAACTCTGGCTTTTTTGATTGTTGGTGTCTATTTGTGTTTCTCCATGAGAGAGAAAACAAGCCTTGCCAGCTTCTCTTTTTAAGCTAACAAAATCTGTTTCCTAGTGGTTCTATATGAAGTATTTAAACTTTAGAACGAAAACTGTGGCTCTCAAATTTTTTTCTTAACATTTGAAAGTCTGTTTCTTTTTTGACTCTGTCAAAGACTTTGGGGGAAAACAATAAATTAAAATCTTACTCATCTAAGGAGGTTTTTTTTTTTTTTATGGGTTGTATATATTCAAACAAATCTGTTCCTCTCTTTCAGGATGGTGGGTTTTCTTGTCAAAATGCTCAAAGATCTGCTGCTCTCTTTAAGTTCACCAGAAATACTGTGTAAGAGATTTAAAACTCTGTATGATCATCTATTAGTACATATATTTTTTCTAAGGTACATGAATCTCATAACTGTAAGTCTAAGGCACACAAATTAATCAAAGTCACTGTAAAGAAGTGCTTAGAAAAATCTCATCTCTGATCATTACACATGTACATTCAGTGTTTGAACAAAATTAATTTTTAAACTACAAATCACTCAGTGTATTTGTGTGATAATAATGCAGTGGATTAAGATTAATATAGAGCTTGCTTCTAAGTGCCATGAGGTGTTTTTTAACAGGATTTTGGACTTCTGTTTAGTCAGCAGAAACCTATTAATAATATGTATTTCATAAATACATTAAAGCACCTATAAAAAGATTAACTTTACTGGTTAGTGCACATGATAATTTTTTTTCAGTCTCAGAATTCCTCTCTGTAAAGAATAAAGTATGCAAAGTTAACAGTTGAATTTATCCATAAAATCTTTTACTGGCAGAAGAAGCTTGAAGATAATTTGGAAATAAAACAAAGCCAAATACATCCGTATAAGTTGCCAAATGCATACAGTAATTTCTCTTTCAAAATATGCTGAATTGGGTACCTGACTTTCTTATGTATGTGTGTGAGATACACCAGGGAAATCTAAACTGAACGACTAAAAAAATGTTCTTTCAGAATATGCTTGGCCAGGATTTTTTCACTTACCTAAGGATGTTCATTGGTATTTCAGGTCTCAGAACAAGTTATTTGTCCAGATAACAAAGTCTTTGACTTCCAGACAGTGAACTGAATGAATCTTTTTCCCATATTTTACTGAGACAAATCAAAGACAGGGTCCAGGAGGGGTGAAGACCATAGTGATGAACAAGATAGTTCCTTCTCACTGCCTGTTACATGGAGAAGAGTTTTCTTGTTATGAGGCACAGTGATATCAAATGAAAAGTGGACTTGGGAAGGAGGATTTAAGAAGCCGCATTTAAATGCCAGTCATGCTGAAGTCTGTGAGAGTTTTGAGTGTAGTACTCTAGAACTTGTATAATAGGAGACCTAATAATGGACCAGGGCCTTATTGCCCTAGGTACTTTAAGGCTAGATTTTGTTCCTAGTATTGTACTAGCCAGTTGTCAAACATTTTTATAAATACTCTAATAAAGGTGTTTGGTTATTCCTTTAGTCTTATTTAAAAGTTATATTTGTTAATGACCAAGTAATTATGGCAAAAGGAACAGGACGGAGGAACTTCAAATATACGTAGTCTCCAAAAGCACTTTTTAGGGCTTCCAAGTGATACTAAATCTTCAGTATCCTACATTACTGGTGTACCATGAAGTATACAATAAGCTATATTTATACATCTTATCCTTTTAAAAATATAACTAAACTTTGATATTTCTTTTGTTTTTCTTGCCCCAGTTATGTTCCTGTCTGCCCACTGTTGAGTAGGAATTTAGCTTCGTTTGGGGTTCAGTGTAATTTTTATTGAATTCAACCTCTTCGTGGAAGGTGATAAGTTTTGATTTGTTCATCCACTGACATGGCAGTGATTTACTGGAAACCATGAAAAGCCCAGAGATTTCCCCTGAATTTACTGAAGATACATTGCTGAGAATCATATCTTATGAAATTAAAATTACTTCTGTTACTTACCCTTATAAGCAGTGATGAGATCCTGCTAGGCTTAAGTTTCATGTTCATGGACTTAGTCTCTAGTAATCATATTTTTCAAGGTTTCATAACCAATAAACTTGCTCTAGATTTGTAGAAAGTTCATTGCTCAGTGTGCCATGTTCTACCAAATTCCAGCTCTTTATATGTTTCTACTAGGAGGAAAAATATTTTTAAAAACTTGCCCTATTTGTCTGTATGCCTATATATTGGACCACCAGGTTAGGCAAATATTTTTGTTTGCTCCTGTTTTCTGTATGTTACTCATAAAAGCACAGTCTAAGGGTATTTAAGAGCTTGTCTAGTTCAGTTCCCTGCTGATGACTGGATCAGCTTTATCAAATCATTCCTAACAATTGTTTGTACAACCTGTTTGTAAGATTCTCCAGCACTGAGGAATTTACAGTCTTTCAAGGGTTTTCTTTCCCAGGGTAATCTATCGCAAAGTGTACAGTGTTGCATTCTGTTGGTGGTGGGGTTTTATTGGTTGGTTTTGGTTGGTTGGTCAGTTTGGGTTTTTTTTTTTGTGTGTGTGTGTGTGTGTTTTTCTTTGTGTGGGTTTTCTGTTGTTGTTGTTGTCCTTTTTTGTTTTTTTAATGCATAACCTAGTTCTTCCTTACCATAAATAGACCAAAGTCTATTTATCTTATACTATTACATCTTATACTATTCTTAGTCTACACAAAGACGAGTTTATTACATTTCTCTTTGTAACAACCTTTTACATATTTGAAGACTAAGATAACTGATCTTGAGTCAGTGAGGAGAAGAATCAGTCCTTCTCTTTCTCAAGGAGGGCATCAATTTGTTCTAATTTATGGTTTCATTTCAATCTTTGTTTTTCTTGCCACTTTCATTTTTCCCTTCATTGAAGCTTCACCACTGACATTTGCCCAAGGTCCTGTAGCCTAGTGTGAACATAGTGAACATTGAAAGAGCTTAAGGAAACACTGGGTTTACTCACTTTTAGGCATATATCCTTGGGCCTGTCCTGCTCCACAGAAAGGTTTTCTGCTTGGTGCATAGTTGCTGCATGCAGATAGCACATACCAGAAGTACAGCTGATATCATCAGAGATGCTGAAATGTCAAGTCTGACTTTTAAATCAATCCTACTTGTGTTGAGTGTGTTTTCTTAGCATTCCAATTTTATCACATCATGAATGCTCCAGCTGGAAGCAATGTCTGACAGTTGATCTGAGGAAATTTTATTTTATTTTTAAACTCGGAACTGAATAATTGTTGTCCTTCTCAGCCAAAGTTCTAATAAAAAAAGAAATTAAGGATAATATTTATGGAGGACTTTAAGGCTTAAATAGTTCTGAATCTTGAAATTGTATTGTGTTGCTTCCTAGGAATGCTATCTTTCTTATAACTGTTCTTATAACAAGTATTTGCTGCAGTGTCCACCTGTGTTGCATGATCTAACAAACAAAAAAGTTGTATTAAAATGCTTTCTAATTGTAAAAATTTTAAAGTTGGGTTTTATTTCAGCAGTCATGCAAATGTTTATCTGTGGAAAGACAGATTCTAGTACATCTATATGCAGGTCTGTGGTTCTGAGTACAGACAAGGGTCATTGGTAAAATCAAAAGAAGATTCTGAAGTTTGTCTTAGAGTCATTCAAAGCACCAAACACTGGTCTTGGACTGAGATTACTGGAATAATGAATTATTTACTATTTTACTATTTGACCAGGACTACTTTAAAAAGAACACTTTGTTCTCAGACATTCAGATTCTCTGAATTTACTGTCATTTAGGACAGCTGGGACAAGGAAATCATTAAATTACTTAACCATAAATAATAATCTTTGAGGTAGTATGCAATGTACAGCCCTAGTGCAGTGTGATATTGATACCATCTGAAACTACTGGTTTTTAATGCATACACTGGGTCACCAGAATAACTTGACACAAAATGATTTGCGTGACATGCCTGTTCAGGGTCAGTGTATGCAATGAAATTAGACTGCAGTGAACCACGATTTCTACTTTTTTACTTTAAGGCAATCCCATCTTTTGAAGTTGATCTCAAATGGCAGTGTCAGAACCACTTCATAAATGACTTCAAACTCAAGAAATTATCTACTTTTCTTATGCATTTCTCACCTATTTGACTAGAGCTGATGACAGTCTGTTTCTATCAAGAAAAGATATTTTCATCTATGGTATCTCATTCTTCAGGCCACTGTGTTGATTGTTGACATGTAACGATGAAAATAAAAATGTTACAATGTTGTGGTCAGTTAAATTGCACTAGTGTGAATGCTGTAAATGACAGAATCAGTTCTGATTCAACATTTTCTTGGAACTACTAGAATTTATGCACCATAAGTCTGGGATGTTTTCTGAGCTTGGGAACATTCTAGCCTGTGCTTTGTTTTGTAGTTTGGACCACTACCATCTTGGCATCTGAGCAAGTGTCCTGTTAGTATACCACAGCCTTGGTTATAACCTCTGCCACTTCTGAATTAAAAAACATGGTCCCATCTTGAAGACTCTTTCTCACTTTATCTTTCTACTTATCTTTCCATGCAACATTGTTTGGGTTCTTTAACCAACAGGGACACATTTATGGAGGGACTAGACTAAAGATTTTAAAAAACCATAAATTCACAAAGCTAGATGGAAACAAACTTCATTGTGATATAAATTGTAAGAAAAACATATGGTTCAAGCAAGTATATTGTGCTGTTCCAGCATACTATCAGAATCCATGCCTTTTACAAAAATTATCTTCAAAATGAACAGTAAAAGAAAATAAAACCTTAATTTGTTTCATTTCTTTTTCCTTATTCTGTATAGTTGAATTTTCATAATAGTTAAGAAGTCTTACGTATGGCTTAGTGAGGGAGGACTGAAAGACAGAAGTTGCTGTACAGTGCACAATAACTGCAAGCAGTTCCACCTCTGGCCAGTCTTGAAAGCTGCATGAAGATCAGCATAGCTTTCTTTCCAGCTGTTACATGAAAACTCTGTCAAAAGCCACCAACAGTTCTGTATATTAGTGTATTATCTAATTTAGAGACAGTTGGGGAAAATACCTTTTAGTTAAAGACAGTGCAATTTCTGAAGTTCTTAATTAAGCCTAGATGAACACTCTACTCCTCATAGTAAAACTATCATTAGGGAATCTCCTTACTTTCTGCTATGTTAGTCAGTCTCATTTTCTTCTAGTTTTATGTGAACTATACTGCCACTGCCTTCCTCTGCAATTGTGTCATGCAGGGACAAAGATAAGATTTGGTTTCCTTCACATTTGCAATATCTAAGCACATGCCAAGAAATGGTTACTCTGGACAGAGGTTCCTTATACTATCACATCTAGAATGCCTCTAAACTCTCATCTAGAACTCCTTGGAGCATCTCATCTACATATCTCTAACAATAGCTGTAAGATATCCAGTACCAGGCAAACATAGGGGAAATTCCTTTCACAGAAGGAAGAGAATCACATTCTGAAATACCAAAGATGGGTTTGGGAACAATTTATAAGAAAAATAGAAATTTCAACACAATCATTTGCAATTTTGTGTAAAGATTCGGGTTACTGCTCACAGAAACTAAAAGAATCTATGAACCTGCAAAGATTTGCTGCTGTATCTAAATGAATGTAAGTTCCTTAAAACAGACAAATGATGTGGTAATCGACTTTGGTTAGAAAATTACAATTTTAGTACTCATAGATATTAAAGACACGCAAGAAATTAAATATTTAGAAGTAATAACAGAGCTGAGAGATTAATTATTCTGCATGAATAGAGGTCATCAAACTATAAACAGTCATAGACACGTGTAAAGCAGAGATATGAGAAAAAACATGTAGAACAATTAGAGTGAAATAATACGCCAGGGAAGATTTCTTAGGCAAAAGTCCTGAGGTTCTCAAAAACAGATTAAAGAAAACACCTAAAATACAACAAATCTAAAGACTTTTAATTTCTATTCTGAAATTGAGTTCATTACCACTCTTCTTGTCTGCCCTCTTAATTTAGTCTCTATTCTGTATACATCTAGGTTTCTAAAGACCACCTTTAATAACACCATTACTTACTTCATAATGCATATTGTATGATTGGATATAGACATAGTTACTTTAGAAAATGGAATTGGAATGACTACTGGAAAAAAATTAATAAGAATATAGTGAGGAAAAGAAAAAAATTTCCATGTTCTAGCAATGTTCACCATTTGCTGTTTGAAGGAAGTAACTATATTTTTTATTTTCTACTATTGCATTTGTAGAATTCCTAAAATTTCAAATACATAAAAAAAGAATAAAGTCCTGCTCTCAGTGACACCTAGGAAAGTAAGTATTTCTATTTTGACAACTGGACCCGTAAGTCAGAGAACAGTATTGTAGGTTAAGACATGGCTGACAAGTGGAACACTTGATAAAGCGACAGATTACAATTATGTTTCTCAAGAGGTCTTCACCCATCACCTATGGATGATCTTTAGCCTTCTTAACATTTCAACTATGTGGCTGGAGTTAGGTAAAATAATATGTAAACAAAACTACTTCATAAAGAGCTGCCCAAATTTCCCACTGCCTTCTGAATTCATGGAATTCATCTGCTTCCAGTAGATTAAAGTATCCAGTGATGAGGGCCTTGGAAGAGAGCCTCATGTGCTTTACAGAGTCACAGAACTATTGAGGTTGGAAGGGACCTCATGAGATCACATAGTTCAAGCCCTCTGCTCAAGCAGGGTCAGCTACAGCAGGCTAACCTCCATATATCCATGAGTGGAAACTATCTGGGCAATCTGTTCAACTACCCTCACAGCCAAAATGGTTTTTCTTCTATTCAGATGGGGATGTAAATGTGTTTAAATTTGTGCCCATTGTCTCTTGTCCTGTCACTGGGCATCACTGTGAAGAGTCTGAGTAACTCTATCACTTCCAATGAGGTATCACTGGAGGTATCAACATCTGTAAGATACACCTGTCTTCTCTCTTCAAGGCTAAGCAGTCAAGAAGGCTTTCTCAGCCTTTCCTTGTCTGACAGATGCTCCAGTCCCTTAATTATCTTTGTGATTCTTTGCTGGACTCGCTTCAGTAAGCCTGTATCTTCCTTGTACTGGGGAGTCCAGAACTGAAGACAGCACTCCAGACGGCTCCTTTCAGTGCTCCGTGGAGTGAAGGATCACCTGCTTTGACTTGTTAGCAACACTCCTAATGCAGCTGGACTGCAAGAATGCATTTCTGGATCAGGTTCAGCTTGATCTCTTCCAAGACCCCAAGGTCCTTCTCTGCAGAGGTGCTTTCAAGCTGGTTCACCCCCAGAATGTACAGGTGCCTGGGGTTATTCCTCCCCAGGTGGTTCATGCCATACTTACTGTTGTGAGTACAAGGGAAGGAACAGATCACACATTCATGATATTTCTAACATTTACAGAATGTTGACCAAGACAAAACGTTTTTCAATACAACAGATCAAATGGAACATTCTTTAAGTGCCATGGAATTTTTGTTGACTTTGATAGGTTTTCAAATTTTTGAAAAACTAGATACAAGGGAAGGATTATTCTTTTGCCACTCTATTCTCCCTTTGCAAATTTTCCTGATGTCTACCACACTCTGAGTCCAAGTACTTGCTGAAAGGAGACTGATGTGGACTTTGTACATAGCTGCTTTTAGAAATGGAGGACAAGAGTTTACAAAATGACAATGATAGCTACCTACTACTTCTGAGGCAATCCTTGCTTTGAAAAAAAAAAAAACCAAACCAGATCCTATTTGCTGGTCTGCAAATATTTCTCAGAGAAACCATGAGTATTTTGAAATGTGCCAACCCAAGTTTTTTTGGCTGGGATTGCTAAGGACTTTAACAGCTGCCAAATGAGTATAGCTCTGTCAGAAAAAGAGAGAAGGGCCAGGGCCAGGGTCCTAACCAGAAGTTTGTACCACATATACACCTCAGAACTTGTTTCAGGGTTGATATCTTTGGCATTGCATGAAAGAAAGTGAGTATGCAGAGATTAAGCATTTAGCAGTGGGACTGACATCAATGCAGCTACATGGATTCAGTCTGCTGTGAAAGAAAAAAATACACATAGAGGCAGAGTAATTATTGACTTAGCATTTGTATTTGAGAACAGGAAGAACATACTGCACTAGCCTGATTCTATGATGTCCTATTTGTTAGCTGATGATAGGTAGACAGGTTAGATGCGTGATTCACCTCACACCCTGGGAAAGACAGTGTTCAATGTAAAATGAGTTCTTAATGCTTTCTCACCGTTCTTCGACCTTGAAGAAATACATGTGCTCAGCTCAGTTTGTCAGATCTTATACTGAGCCTGGGATTTATTCATTATTTGTATTTTTCTAAATAATATTGAAAATCCAAAATGTACTAATAGCATACTGATTCTTTAGAATATGATATCCTGTAAGAAACCCAGCAGGATGCTTTTGAACATGTATATTATTTAAAAGTAGAGGTTTGTAGCCGAAGTCCACTTTTGCTAACTTGGCAGCTTTGCTTTATCCTGCAGAGGAAAATTTCTCCTGTTTTACAAGTACACTGACAAAGAAAACACAGACAACATACCCTGTGAACCCAGTCACACAATCTGACTGTCTCATTCAAGTCACAGAGTGCAGCTCCACAAGTATAACTTCTTTAGTGATATTAGCAACACCTTGTTTAGGAATATGGTCAGGCAAGTGTCTTCTACACTTTATGGTGAGAGTGATTCCATGCATAGGGTCATGGATCTGAACACACAGGTGGTTTAACATCCAGGCAGACTGAGGAAGAACACTGCAGAAACCACAGAAAGCTGAAGCAGTTAGAGCTGCTCCAGATCTAAGCACTCTTTGGTGCAACCTGATAGCTGAATAGCATACAATACCAGGATGAAAACTAGGCTGAGAAAGAATGGAAGAGTTACAAACTCCAAGAAACTCTAAATATGGGAGATTAAATTTAAACACTAGGTATGGGAGGCCAATGGAAAGATATTCAGACAGTCCTGTCATTCTCTATTTGCAAACAGAGTGTACCAGAAAAAAATAAGGTAATCTTAGTTTGTAATAGAGTTTAATGAGTTGCATGTTTTTCAGTCAGCCTAGGCAGGGCAGATGACTGGGAAATGATATTGTTATAAAAAACACAGCCTGCATAAAATGGGAATAGACAAGGGACATATATCTCATTATCCTAATTTCCTGAACACATAAAATGAAATGTGTTTGTACAAACACTTTGAAGAAAAAGCTAACCAAGTCTTTGGTAAGACTTTGATTTGAATCTGGCACTGGAGTGAGAAACTGGCAGATTACTGGGACATTCTGACTTGAATCTTCATAATAAAAGAGCAAATCTGAATTTTCAGTTTTAAATTATGATAACGTTATTGATATGAAAAAATAGCTAAAGGTATTGATATCTAATGATACCTTTATAATTTTAAAGATATTAGCAAAGTAGATTTATGCATAAATAGGCAACTAGCAAAGGTAATAATGAAAAAAAAAAAAAATTGATGTACAGCCATAGAAAACCAATTTGTTATTAGGGTAAACATATATCCAACTGTGATTTCATCAGGAGCATGCACCCATTTAGTCTTTCAACAAGGTAAACAAGCATGGGCAGAGAACCACACTAAACCAGTGATCCTGCTCCTAATTACAGAAGTGCCTCCTTCAGTGAGGTTCAGGCATCTGTTACAAGTAATATATTGATATACTTGTTGGGTGAACAGAGGAATAAGAAAGATGGTCACTGGAGAAAAAAATTACAGACCCTTTAGTAATAGATGCAAATTAATTAAATAAGGAAATACTATTTTCTGCTGTTTCAAAACAGAAATTTTGAAGGCTAAAGGGTGCTGTATATTTGAAATACTGCTCTTTCCCTTACAGTCTATTGTAACAGCAATACCGACAGATATACAGTTTATTCAACAAGCAAAGCAAACATTATGATTGTGGGCTTGACTACACAAAGCAGTGATATTGCCAGTAGAAAAAAAATACTGTGTTTCTCTTCTATTTTCAAAGCAACAAACAGCAAGTTTCCAACCTCCAACTCTCAAAACTTACAATGATATTACTTAAAAAAAAACCAAAACAAAACCAAAAGGTCTTTAATGATAGTAGGATTAGACTGTAAACCTGTATTCAGTACAGTATCATTAAAATATTTCTATTTTATAGTCCTTCTGTAATTTAACCTTTTCTTGATATACGATACATCATTTCGTCAATGACTGGTCATGTAATAGCTTAGCCAGAAGCAAAATCTGCTTGAATTGAAAAAGTAGCTTGAAAATGGGAGTTCTGTATTGTAAAATTATGTAGGATAAAGATTTCTCTTACCAGACTCTTAACAGTCAATGTGTGCTAGCCACACTAACAAGAATATTAAGAATATGCATGATGATCATTAAACAGATGTTTTCTACTACTGTATTCCATTTTCCTTTGCAAAAGTTATATTTTATAGCATTACAAAATTTATGTGTGTTATTGCTCTATTTTGCTCATAGCGGGTTCTTTAGGTGAAGCTGAGAATAGTCAGTATTTTAGTGTGTAAGCCATACTGAGAGCAGGAAAGTAATTTCATCTCTCCCTGGTAAATTATTACAGAAAAATAGGCAGATGATCTTGTGGTTACATTTCTGCAATCAGAGATAGGATCTTCCTGTCACTGCAGTAGGTTTTTTGTATAAGATTAGAGAAATTGCTTGAAATCAAGCCTTCCACAGTGTCCTGAACTGTGTCCAAAGTGAAGCCAAGAATCTTACAGAACTCTTCTCCCATTTTATCACCTGACAAGAGCTAGATTTTTAGGGTAGTCCAAAAGCTAGAGAGTCAGATTTTTTATAAAGCAACATAACAAATGCTGATGATGTGCCAGTCCTTTTAAAAGATCAGGTCTTTTAAAAAACTATGTCCACATTCACACTTTTGTCTCATTTCTCCACCTCTAAAATGGGGACACTACTGAAAGTATCTGCATACAGCATGAAAGGTGTGACCATGAAGTGATTTGACTTTGATTAAATACTTAAGAGTTCTGGTGGTAAAAGAATATTAAAAGCTGTGAGGAGAATAAAGTAAAAACAATAAAGAAAACAGTACCTTTTCTTCATATTTTTTTCCAAATATTTCCTTATTCCTAATTTCTCATTAGAGGAAATATTCAGGAAATCTGAACTGTCTTTACTGCTTCTCTTTCCTGGGAGGCCGCAGTAAAAAGAGGTTTTTACTGAGTTTTGCCCCCATACCCTCACATATTTGTACAATACCAAACCATGCATGAATCTTACATTGTTTACTCTTTGGTTGCCTTATATACTGCAATATTCTTATTTTAGTCTTCCCAAGCAGCATATTTTTGGGAATGTAAATAAGAGGTATATCTTTCTTGTCCTAATTGCAAATTCCTTTGTGAATGAGATATTGTAATCTAATACTGTTTTCAGAAAGCAAAATGCTGACTGAAGTAGGAGACCTATCATGGGTGCTGCAGAACTTTTTCCCGTTTCCTTGTAAAATCTGCAAATGAGGTGAATATGATTAAGTTTTCTTTCTGATTTATACCAAAGGATAAACTCGCTAATTTAGAGAACATAAAAGGCATAGTGAAGGTTTTTAGCATAAATCTTTCATGACAATTATAGCTAAGTATACACCTGAAAGACACAAGCAGAATTGTGCAGACTGCCATTAACCAAATGTTTTTCAGGGTGTATTTTTAAACAGGAGTCTGTGGGTTAGTCACTTAATAACAAAACATTAAGGCAGGCTACTTCTTTTAATTATTTGCCTTTTGATAACTAAACTTGTAGATAAATCCTACCTGAATTTGTTTTCAGTGCTTCTCCTCTCTATACCTGTTGGTGATAAATAATGTTGGATTATGTGGACTACTGCAAGGCCATTTATATCATTCTCTGAATTCGTGGATATTTTTAGTCATGTTTGAAATACTAAGACTTGTTGGCTACTGCCAAGATAAGTAAGCATAGAATACTGTCACTGCAGGGTTTGCTTTGTCTGTTGCTGCTTAGGAAACAGTCACAAGTCATGCACAGATTGACGGGGCATCACTGCTACTCTTGACAACTATCAGGAGGATTGTCATGTAGCTTACTTTCATAAAAAGGACAAAGGAATGGATGTTCATTAAGCAAAGCACTTTTGCACGAATCATAACTTTGGGTCTTTTCAGAAAAACTCACATGTAAGGCTAAGAAATCTTTTCTACACTTACCCAAACATAACAAAACTACTGAGCAGTGAACACATGACTGCTCTAGAAAATACTGATATTAGAAAAGGGGATCAATAATGGCAGTAATAAGAGCATGCTCCTAGGCACTGGTCCAACAATGGAAGAGATTCTCCTGCCCAGTTGTGTGTTTATCCCAACTTCCAATTTAAAATCATATCTAGCCTAGAGCAGTTGATGATATTGCTTACTCAGGAGTTATGCCTGTATAGAATATTTCCCTTTGTCTTGTAAGGGAGACACTCTTTAGTGTTTAAAAATAAAACCTAACACTCAGCAGCTTTCTTGGCCATGAGACCTATTCACTCCCACAACTGGGAGTGAAGCTTGCCAGAGTCATATGCTGCTCATTTTTGGAGTGATAGAACAGCACATCCTATTGTGTCTTCAGTGTTTCCCCATGGAGCCCTGCTCTGTCTAACAGAGGTCCTACAGAGGAATAAAGTTTCCCTAGTCTCCATGGAAGAATATAACGTAAAAGGAGTGGTCTGCAGGTGATGTTTCACTGATTTGAAGGCTGTTAGTAAAGTTTATTGTTAACAGGAGGCAGACTGTATACCAGCAAATAGAACATAATGTAGTGGATCCAGAGCTTAAATTTCAAGCTTGTAGATTGGAAGGAAACTAAGAATTGTTTCTTTCTCTAGTTCATAAGATGTGATTCTAAAAGGGAGAAAATGGTAATTCTCTGTGATGCACAGAAATGCTATATTGGAATAATAAACTGAATGAATCAAATCTCAGCAAAGTTGTGCCAATTTTACTTTGGTGGACCTTAGATAGAAATGACCAAGTCATTTGGTCACAGACCCATGTCATTTACACTCTACAGCATTTCACTAATCTCAACATGCTAATAAAAGCTTTTCTTAAGAGTACCTTAAAGAACAAGGTACCGACAAGCTTTACTCCACATTGAGAGTGTATGCAAACCATATGGAAGCAGGTGGCTTCTAGATCATTCTAGTCCCAAAGATACATAAAATACCCAGTTTCAACTAGCTAACTTCAAATCAGTTACCTACTTCTCATTAGCTAAGCATGGCTGCAAAGTTAAAGAGATCTGAAAGCAAATGTCTTCTGATCTTCATGGCAAAAATGCATTGTAGTGCAAAAATAGAACTAGAGACGTCGGAAGAGAGAATACTATAAAGTACTGCCCTTTGAGGGTCCCAAGAATCACCTTTTTAAAATTTTCTTAAAACACCTGAAGGTCAAAACTTTCCATGCTTCATGTATCTGATAAATTAATTTTCACTTCTAAATTTTGTCCAAACACTGAAAGAAAAATGCAAAGAAGTTCTTTCAAGAAAACTGTCTTTATAGTTCATTTTCTTAATGAAATCACAAGTATCCGGATTTTCTCAGAATACCCCATCTCATAAAATTCTCAATCAAACCTTGAATGCTTAATAGGTTTGGTAGCTGCAGTGAGTTTTAGACTACTAAGTTAGTTAGGTTTCTTATTAAGTTAGTTTAGGATCTAAACTGAGCATTCTTATGTTATGGAACTAGTTATATACACTATACTTAGAGGCTTTATGTCTTCCAGTTAGGCAACTTCTTTTTAGCCTTTATCTCCCATCCCCATGATTCCACAGATGATGGGAACCAACAGGTTATGAGATCAGTGAATTAAACCATGATTAAAGTATTTAGGTGTCATAAGAAATGACAGAGACTTTTAGATTGACAGAAGCTATTACACTGATCTTTTTAATGGTTCTATTTTATAACAGGTTTTTCTACCTCACATACCTAATTCTACCAATGTACTTGAGAGCATTTTTATTACTTTCATAATTATGTCTTATATATGTCACACACTGAGCCTTGAAATAGAAGTAGTGCAATGATTACCAAGGGTGCCTTGCAGAGAGTTTGCAGTATTTCTCATTTCTCTCTCTCTCTTTTTTTTTAATATGTACTTAACACTTTCTCTGGCCATCTATGGTAGTCATTTGTATCCCAGTTGTTTTAAAAGATCGTTCTCATTTTTGCAAAACTTGCTGGAGTCTGATCAAAAGACTATTAATTATTTCAGTAGACTTTGGATCAGTGATTATTTCTCAATAAGAATAGGGAAATAAAAAGTCTGATTCAAGCTGGATTACCAAAATGCCTTAGAATCCTTAGGAGAGCTTTTGTTCTTGAAGCTTGTTCTTGAGTTGCATGTGATATGATTATATTTACTAAATATCCTATGGATATGAATGTTTTTTGTCAGATGCAGCGTTTTAACTTAGATTTCACATATGTGCATAGATAAGAAAAGAGAAGAAAATGGAATAAGTACATTAACATTAGTTTCCAATACCTCACTATTCATTCTTATAAGCACAGCAGCATACCAGCTGATTATCTACACCAGAGTCTCAGGTGCTTCAGCAGACCTGTAGTATGACTTGAAATGTCAGCAAATATAGTCATTGTGGAGAAATAGATAATGTGCATGTGTACAGTCACTGTGTGAAAAGTGAGTGTATTTAGAAGCAGGGCTTGGAAGGACCGTATCTAATTAAATATGTGATGATTCTGGGGAATTCTCTCCCCAGTCTCATCAGTATTTAGTGGTACGTGATCAGAGGATGACAAAACCACAGAATTACAGACTGTTTAAGGTTTAAAGGGAGCACACAAGATCATCTAGTCCAACTCCTCTGCTCAAGCAGGGTCAGGAAGAGCAGGTTGCTCAGAGCATTGCCCAGATGTTTTTTTAATATCTCCAAAGATTAATGAAACTTCACTGTCTCTCTGGGTAACCTCTTCTTGTGCTTAATCACCCTCCCAGTTTTTTATTCTGTTCTAATGTATTTCAATTTGTGCCTGCTGACACTTGTCTTATCAGTGGGCACCATTGAGAAGATCCTGCCTAACTGTCCTTTACTCCACCTGACAGGTATTTGATAAGATACACGTTGATAAGATCCCCTGGAGCTTTTTCTTCAGGCTAAGTGGTCTCAGTTTTCTTACCCTTCCTTTGTATGTCAGATGCTTCATTCCTTAACTATTTTTGTGGCCCTTCTCTGGACACATTCCAGTATTCCTGTCTTCCCTGTACTCAGGAGCCCTGAACTGAACACAATATTCCATGATATCTAAAGGTTTTCCCTGATATTATGACCTAATTAAAAAAAAGTTTTTCTATGCATTGTGTGTAAGCTCACAAGTTAGAGAGTTTAGATCACTAATTTTGACTATGTTATTTGCTATTTGACTTCTTCTCTAATTCTTTCCTGTGTCTCATTCTTACAGAGCCAACAGTGACTTCCAAATAGCAGCTTCAGTAGTAAGACGAATAATGCTCTACTTAAAAAGAGAGAGAGTAAGGAACCGAAAGGCTTAGAGAAGTGCATCTGGGATTGTGACAGTATATTTGGAAAAGAATCACCTGGAAAAGAGTCAGGCTTTTGTTTAAAAGGCCACAAAAATGTAGCATTTGATTTTTGGGCAGGGAGGAGAGAGTTTTAGTTGCAGATGGAGACTATGGTTAGTGGGACCTTCTTGGAAAGGACAGTGAGTAAGAGAGTGAGCTTTCATACTCTTGCGGAGTCTCAGTGAGCCTGGAAAATATTCAGGCTGAAGATGAAAAGTCAGATCTGCAGGAGGTCAAAATTCTGTGACTTAATAGCAATTTCTTTGTACTCCTAACATTGGGAGATACACCGGCAAGCGTTTTCAGGGAGAAGGCCCAGCAGTTCATGAGAGATTTCAAGAGAAAATGGAATCTAGAATAAGGAAAAAGTCTGTATATAATGTTAAGGTCCAACAATGTTTACAGTACTTTTATTCAGTTCTGCTGTGGACAAGATCCTGAATGCTACTGCTTGAGATAGAAACCACAAACCTCTTAGAGAAGGATGAATCCTAAGAAAAGGTAGGTCAATCGAAAAGAGGGTAGATCTTTGGACCAGTGCTATCAATGCAGTAGTTATACAATGCTTAGTCATAAGGCAACATTATGTTTGCTGTGTTACATTTCTATAGATACCTATTGCTAAACATATTTTACTGCAGTAGTCCATTTTGTTGTCAAGAATTTAAGGGAAATGTGAATTTCATTTCAGTGTTGTGTCTGTAGCCCATTAATGAAATCTTATGGTGGCAGTTTTTCATCCGCTTCTGTAAATCTCCAGGAAATATCTCAGTGCTCTGAGATCATGCTTGTCTCTTTCAATCAAGACTGAAAGATTAAATGTTGAAAAAGAGAGGAAAGCTCAAACCATAAATACTGTGAGGGCCTTAGTTTGTTGCCTGACTCATCAATTGACTTTCCTATGGAAAGTCTGAGATGTAAAGTGAAATGCTATTACATATGCTGTCCCTTAAGAATTAAATAACTTACAAAAAACCTCTACCAAGGTGACCTCCCAGTTCGCAGCTGAAGAGAAAGAAAAGATCCCACTTAATGTCACTAAATTCTCATTCTTCCTCCATCTTTTCTGTAGTGGCTACAAATATTATGTAATAAGAATGTATAGCAGGTTCAATGTGTGAAATGTGCCTGTGCCACCATGTTTCAAGAGAATTTTGATTACTGTGATGGTGCCAATTCAAGGAACTGTGCAATTAATCAGACAAATAGAAATGAGAATAATGGTACTTGCTTTAGCACTGTGATAATAACACTTTATGAGTTCTTCATAATCAAACAATACCTGATTACCTGACCCTGTGAACACATGGCTGCACAATGGGCACCTACATAACAAATGTGTAATCAAAAATCTGTATGCCATGAATTAAATAGACCTGCAGCTGGTCAGCCATCTGGATTTTTATGTCTACCTCTTACTGTATGCTCTGTTTAATCTTTTTTAGTGATGATGTGGGTTTTCTACCAAAATATCACTGAAATCTTGCAATAAAAATGGGGGAGGAGGAAGAACTTAGGGCTAAATCTTCAAGGTGGATCTTGTGATCCACAAATACTAAATACAGCTGTTGTTTTGTGCAGGTATTACATCTGGATTTATAGACACATTTCTAGTTGGAAAGCTAATGAAATACTGCTGAATATTTGGACTTTGTTACATGGCAATTATCTTATATATTATATTTGCATATAAATCTAATTTCTTTGTATCCTACCTTTGTATCCTACCTATATTTCTGACAGTAATAAAATAATGTAGGGCACATTGCAATGTTTTTAGTTCCCAAAAAAGTGTGTACAACTATTTTAAATACATGTAGAATGCATTGCTGGCAATATAATCAAATCAGGTAGGACCCCCAAATAGCTGTGTTCTGCAAGTCCTCAAAATCAATGCGTATACCGATGTGAGTTAACACTCACATTCACTTTGCAGTTTAGTTCCATTCTAGTATTTCAAACATCATCTCAAAACAGTAACTTCTTGGGATTTGTTTTGCCCTTGTTTGCAGGCAATATACTTTGGAGTGTAAACAAGTGGTCAGTGTACCTTTAAACCATTTTAGATGAAAGATCCAACAGAGAACAGCTGCAGCATTACAGTTACAGGAAACAACTCTGCTTTCTTAATATTTCCAAGTTTATTTTTATCTTGTTCTCCTAATTTTCCCATACTTTGTAATTAAGCTTTACCTAGGTCAGCAGTGATCCATTCTGAGGCAGTTATTCTGAATTTCACATTACTTGTTGTTTTTGACAACTTCTTTACACCTAGCATGCACCTGGGTTTTCAGAATTTTCACTGTTTCAACTCATTTACTTTTTACATGCTATGTTGTAAGCACTGCAAACATAAGACTTCAAACTTGGGTTTTTTTAATCAACTTACTTTTAGGTCCATACAATATAACTTCTGTGTGTCTAAGATTTTTTCTTAGTCTCAGTGGCTTTTGTTGGGCCTTTATTTTTTCCTGCATTTCTTCTGCAATTACATTAGGAAAATGTATGCATTTTATATTCTTTCAAGCTTCTTAATATTCCAGTGCTCTACACTGACCTGCATTTTTCTCTCTCTTCATTTTTTGACAGAACTACATTTTACATCTGGGGAGCAGGGAGAAATCTGGTTAAGATCACTTGTCATTCCAAAATCCTACATCTAGGACACTTGCCTGTTAATATAAATAACTTGAAATAGATCTGAGGCTTGTGGATGCTAATCTTATGTTGGCCATGTAGACTTTTCAAACTGAAATTCATAAATGGGCAGATAGAAGCTAATAAAGCAGCCTAGCTAAGTTAGCAGTAAAGTCAAGTCCCCAGCTAAGTGAAAATTGACTCGGTGAAGGTTTTCAGTTTTGTGTATGGAAGGAGCAAGGGCAAAATCTGTACTGTCTTGCTTCTTGTACAATTTCCTTAGTAACTGAATTTCTAAAGACTCAGGTAGAATTAAGAGTAATCTGCCCATTTCTCCTCTGTATGCCAAGAACTGGCAAAACCAGTGGTAGAGGCAGTGAATGGTAACTTAGGCCTCCACTACCACTAACTCTTAGAAATTCTTATTTTTTTTTCTACTTATATCAATCTTATAATTTGTTTATATGTTTTCAATTTCTGACACTTTTGGAGTTACATGGAAATTTGAAAACAAATTTTTAATAAAATTCCTTTTCTTACAAATGCAGGTTGTAAAACATTTGAGTCTTTTTTATACTGTATGATTTAGTGAGAACCTATGGCTCAGACTGACCTTCTGCAACTTTTAATAAAGCTAGTGAAAAACCTTGAAAGTAAGGAAGCTGTAGAAAAGCAAAGTGATTTATTACAAAAACAGTTGCACTCAGTAAGCTGGAAAGGTCAAGCTGACAAAAATTTAGACTCAGAAAAGCTGCTAAATGTAAGAAGGCATTATCAGGAGGAAAACAAAAACCCAGTGAAAGTGTTCTTGAGGAAAAATGTAGTTTGGTTGCTGAAGAAAACAATGTAGTTGTCCTGCAATGTTCTTATTTCAGAAAGCTCCCTGTGGAGGGTCTTCTATAGAGTAGGAGCTGGAAAGATCTTGATGCTTCTGAAAGGAAATGTGGAGGAAGGATTCAAGAAAGATGAAAAAAGAAGCAAGAGAAACCCATTGCAGAAAAACGAATAACAGTAGTTAAGATATTCACTAGCATAGAATACCATATTAAAGACTTTCTTCTAGGCTAGGCATGGTAGAATTTAGGACCCTTGGTTTCCCATCTATAAGGTAATCATTTTTGCTAATGGGGGAAGAGGGAGAGGAACTTGAAAAGAAATCCCTGTTATATACCTAAGAGATCTAATGGTCAAAAATGTTCCTTGACAACTGATTCTCAAATGCTTCAGTGATTCTCCTGAATTTTTTTTTTTTGGTTCATTTTACTCATATAAATTTTGAATGAATTCTGGAGGAATCAGTGGAATAATACAAATCAAGGAGAAAATGAGCTTTAAAGTATGATCTTGTAGATTGACAGAGCTTGTAGGAAGAGCAAGATGTTAGATTGTATCTGTTTCCATTGTAGTAACTTTACAGGCAAAAGATTTCAGATAATTTTCATAGAAAACTTTTCTTGTTTGTCACTGGGTTTTGTGGTTTTAATACACATTGATCAAAGTTAAATCCCTCCTTCTCCATTTCACTCATAGTTCACCACAAACAACTTTCTGTTCAGTAAGACAAAGCAACATATTTCTTGATCTTTACATGGGTTACAAAATGCACTCCGTTCTGTATTTCTGAAGCCATCACCCCTGAGAATTAAGTTTTCTAAAATATACCATGGATTGTTGCTTGACTAAGGTGTGGAGCATCATTGGAATTCTCTTGAGAAGGATGTACCTTGGCTAGGGGATCTGGAGTGTATTATGACAGCATCGAGTTTAAAATGACACTATACACTGGACTTCCTTCAAGGGTGGTCAAAATATTCCTTTTTAAGGTGGATAATAAATTGTCAAAAATAGAACAATAAACTGCGTTCATGTCCCTAGTATTTGTACTTGAAGCTCTCAGGGGAAAATTTCAGCCTCCTGTAATGATATAACCATCAATACACTTCCCTTTGACATTTCTTATCTACTTCTTGTTGGGATCATCTGCTTGGTTTAAAAATTTTGCTGTTTCAGATTTCTGTATAGGTTGTAGGTAAAAAACTGTAGGTCAGCAGGGTGGAAAATCACTCCATCCTCTAAGCATACAAGGATGCAAGAATAATATCACAGAATGTTAGGGGTTGGAAGGGACCTCCGAAGATCATCAAATCCAACCCCCCAGCAAAAGCAGGACAAAACTAGAGCAGATCATCACAGGTATCACAGGGTGTTAGGGGCTGGAAGGGACCTTGGAGATCTGCGAGTCCAACCCCCCTGCCAGAGCAGGATCATACCATCTAGCACAGGTCACAAAGGAACACATCCAGGTGGGTTTTGAAAATCTCCAGAGAAGGAGACTCCACAACCTCTCT
>JAAGNO010025666.1:0-10516 GCA_033439905.1 Ceryle rudis | reverse complement strand
AGAAAGAAAAACAAACAACAAAACCAAACCAGGCAAAGCTCCACATACCTGCTGCCTCCTCCCATAACACTCTGAGCGTCCAGCAGGGCTGGAGAGCTTGGCTCATCCTGGTGTGCTTGCCAGTGTGCTCTTTCTGGCCCTAGCACCTTGCTCTAGCAGGAAACAACCAAATAAAGCTCACCAGGCCTGGCCTGAAGCTCAGCAACATGGTATCTGCAGAGACTGAGGGCCCCCTTGGCCTCCATACAGCTCAGAGATTTTCCCAGCCCACAAGGGCTTGATTTTGTCTCCCATCCTGCCTGTCCCCCAGCCAGGCAATCTCATCCCCCGGCCAGGCACAACCCATTTGCCAGCAGACGGCAAGGAGCCACGGTTGGCTGGGGTCTCCCAGCTGGAACATTTTTGCCAGCAGCCGGCTTTGACCTGCTCTGTCCCAAAACATGGAGTCAGGACTCCTGGTTCCTCCACAAGCAGTTAAAATGTACCAGTAAGGCCAGGGAAGGATTGATGCTGGATAAAAAGCCTACTAAACACTTTCAGAGATTCAGAGGAATCTCTGAAATAAAAAAAAAAAAAAAATCTCAGATAAGAGTCAACAAGCACCTGCTGATTATTTTTGCTAGACTGCTTGCTCCCTACAGCAACATCTATGTTCAGGTACATCCAGCACCTAGCGCAGGCCACTCGCCTTGCTGATACCCACGAGGAACGTGAACTCTAGCCCTGCTGCTACAGCCCACGCAGCCACCAGCTGAGGGTGAGGTCCCTTTAGCCTCTCAGCACTACCTGCCTCCCCACAGTGGGGAAAGACTGAACAGCCCCTGGCCAAAGCTGAGTCCAGCTCCTCTCCACAACCATGGCAAGGATGCGTTTCTTGCTATCCCTCCCCGGAGACGCTGACCACTCTGGCAAGCTCCGCACTCTATTTTTAATAAATTAGCCCTAAACTCCATCGGCGTTGATAAATATAGCATCAACCACTCTGCCAAGCCGTTTTTCTCTTGGTTAACGCATTCATCCAAGCGGCTTTATTTGTCTTTCCTCCACAGACTCATATTCTTCTGGATTCATTTTGTCAAACAAATAGCACAAGCTGGACTGCCCATTTACCCAGTGCTGCTTGATTACAGGGGTTATTTATGACGCAGCACGACATATGGCATTAAGCTTCTTAATAATAATAATAATAATAATAATGAGAAGAGGGAAGGGGAAAAGCACTAGATGAGGAGGGGGAAAATGATTTTTTTATTACAGACAAAAGCTCCTGCCACAGGTGATAAATTCCAGACACTTTTTCCAGTTGTTCTTGTGCTGCTGGCATGATGAATGGACACGGCTCAGTTGCAGGAGCATGACCACGGGCTGCAAGGAAAGGATGGAAATGGTGGAGCATACTCACGTGGTGAGGCTTGCTGAGGTCTGCCAGGGCCACCGAGCAGCAGTCAGCAGGTAGTTCACTTCCCAGAAGGGCACATGCTGGTTGCAGCTATACAAACCGTACCCAGCCCTGCCTACCATCAGCACCATGCCTGGACTCCCCTTGCAGGCTCACAGGAACCTCAGAGGCAGTGTGAGGGTAGGTGACAGGGCCACCCAGCATCTTGCCAGTCCCCTGCCAGCACTGCTTCTCCCAAAACCCAGCTGCTACGATCAAGTAGAGCAGAGCCTGAAGAAGGAACACAGCAAAGAGAAAGCATCAAACTACTTATTACAGAGCACTCAAATCTTCTAAAAACTGCATCTACAGCCCAGTGAGAATGTAGGCCAGGTCCTCGCATTCTCCTACATCGTTCCCATGCTGAATAGCCTCCCTATGCCCAGCTAGTTTTTCTACTGCAGAACTGTACAATTTCCAGGTTATACTCAGACTGCCCTGGATATTTAATTTGTGCATAAATTGCTTTTGAACCCATTTCCACCTCTTCTCTCCAATTTAATCACTTATTTGGGACCACTCTATTCACCGCAAGAAGAACCCAGCTGTGTCTCTGAACTCACACCCCTCTGACATGGCCATCCTGGCTCTAATGACAGCTTACTGCAATTCAATCAAAACTTCTTTTGAAGGAAGATGCTTGATTAAGGTCCTGGGAGACCTCAAAAGTAGAGTCATTCCTGCAAGAGGAAGGTAATTAACTTTTTTAATCATTGGGCACTGATCTCAAGGTCTAGAGAATAGAGTCAGCAGCAAACTCACTCCCACAGATACATCGTAGAGTCATGCCACATTACTGGAGACCCCAGAGAAATTGCTGGGAACTGGACTTGGTACAACCTGCAGAGCTGCTGCATCATCTCATCTTCACCCTGGGGGTGGGAGCAGTCTGGGCCATTCTGCTGTAGCAGAGGCACATTGTGCTTTTTCCCCTCACCGCTGAAGTGAGCAAAACTCCTGGTGTTCCCTTCTCATCCTGTCCCAGAAAATGAACACACACCAAGTCTGCCACCAGAGACAGCATCAGTCTCTTGAGATAATGCCTTAGCAGCCCAGACTGCCCTCACCATCTTACACCCTGGAAATGGGATAAACAAGCTCAAACAGAGCTAAAGGCATTCCCCTGGCAGATGCAAATGGCTCTTGCAGTACTAACCTCAGCTTCTGCTTTCTGTTCATCATCTGGCACAGACCTGGGGATGTCGGGCAGGCAGAGTTAATCAGGCCTCGCTTGCGATTACAATGAACTCTTGCATTTCATGGCCTGCATCCTAAACCTGCTTTCTAATTCCCCAAGGGAGAGGAATTTACACTTCCAATTTTATGTCTAGTTAGTTAATGGTCCATTACTGTCAAAAGGATGAGTAGCTAGAAGTTAAATCCTACAGGATTTATGATAAGGAAGAACCAAAGGCTGCAGGAGAAAACGTGCCAGACAGAGGGCACAGGGAACAGAGAGGTTCTTGCAGGTCCTCAGCACTGCGACACTAGTGACTGGACACCAGCCCTGGGACAGTCACCCCATCACTCTTCTGGCTGCTTCTCCCTTATACACTTGACTAAGAATCTCCGTGTGGAAAGTTTACCAGCAAGCTGCCGGGAGCAAAGGGATTCAGGTAAGTTGCCCAGCTTCCAGCAAGCAGGAGTCTGAATCACCAGCCACAGAGAAAGGTCCCACTGTCCACATTGAGCCAGGCACCAGACCCCCACCCTCCCACAGCATTCACCGCTGAGACTGAATTCAGCTGGGGCACTGTGCTGGCTCTGCAGACCTCCTCCCTGCTCCCACCCGGCAATCTCCAGGCAACCCAAAGTCTGCAGAACACAGCATGAGCTTACTTGAGCATGGCCTGCTAGGGACTCTGCTTCCCTACCATCAAAACTGGAGCAACAGAACTGATACTGCTGGAAACTAGAAGAGCTGAGAAAGGCAATGCCAGAGTTGAATTCCTCCCCATCAAGAGACACTAAAAGGTCTCCACTTCCCTGGCAAGATAAAGGCTTCTGTGAGGTATACACAAGCCTGCCAATAGCTGAAAATGTCCATCTGCTTCTGATCCTATCCCCGGAGATATGTGGTGTTGCTGCTGTCAGAGCAGAGGTATTAAAGCAGCTACACCAAAAGGTCTGTCAACATTACAGAGTTTGCTGTGCAGGCATTTATAGCCTGCCCATAAAGACTCACCCCAGGCTGAAGCATGGCAAAGCCCCCATATCCATCAAGCAGGAAAACATTACTTTCTTTTTATTTTGCAAACAAGGACTTCTTTTTTTTTTTTTCCCCTCCTTTCTGGTGCCTGAAGCTTTTCTGAGTTGTAAATGTTTTCAAGAAGAGAGTTTTTCTAGACAAGGACCAGAAAAATATTGAAGTGATCAACAAACAGTTACCAATTGTGTTTAGCAAGAGGCTGGAAATTATTTTATAGATCAGGGCAGCTTAAGCTACAGCCAGGCAGACACCACAGTACAACTCGGGTCTACAGTATTCAAGGCAGGTTCAGGTCTTTCCTCAGCCTAGTCCATACCTACAGAAGTACACACGAGGCCTGGAACGAAAGCGCAGGAGAGCTCTCAGTTCTAAGCACCTCACCCCGAAACACAGCTACACCAGCAATGCTGCAGGCGCTGTAAAGCCGGGGACAGAGAAGGCAGACTTCGACAGTGTTCAGAGAAACAACTGGTCTGACTCTCTAGTGATGCTATAACTCTCCCCCTGCCTACACTCCCCACCAGTTTCCCTTGCCCCTTTGATTCAACCCTGCGGCTTACGGAACCCATTTCACACTCCGTACACATCATTTCCAGCATTCAGAACTTGTACTGATATTACTTTTAACGATTTCATCTGGTAAGCCTCTAAGAGGTTGATGGTTTTTTAACTTCTTCCACTCCCCTTTTCTGCACTGGTAAAAATACTCCTCCCAATGGAACCTGTGCTTCTCCACTAGGGCCCTGCCTCTGTAACTTAAGACTGTTAGCAAAAACATGAAGTAGAGCTGGACAACTCATGAAAAGACAGGTCCACAAAGCTCATTTTCATCTCTCTTAGCTACCCTACAAAGGAAGATGAGGCTAAAGGCTGAAAACCCAGAGATCCTAAAAAGAAAAATCAACCCCCCCCTAGCATTAGGCTGTAGTTCATTAAAAAGCCCATAAAACTATTGGCTTCTACACTACCTTTCTTTCCACATGCAAGAACAGACCGCTGCAGGACCTTAGAATCCAGCCTGCCCCCAGATCATTGGGTAAAACAGCAGCACTACACAGTTCCCACAAACACGCTCCAGCAAAAAGCAATGCTACCCTCTACTGCTTCATAACAGGATAACCAGCCCGCCCACTACGCACCAGAATGAACACAAGGGCTGCAAACTAGAAATGGTGACATCACACTGCTTCCATCACACTCCTCCCCAGGGACCAACATATCTGCATCATTCAGCTTTATCACTGAGAAAGCCACAGCACCCCAGGCACCCTAAAATCCCACCACAGAAAGAATGGGCCAACATACTGAATGACACCCCCCAGCACTTCAACAACAGAACCCCCCTTTACCCCTGGAAGGGCCTTAAATACATGCAGCAAGCTTCTAAAGCTCACCCCCCACTCACCTGTGCAGGCCAGGAAGCTGTTTTATTCCCCTCCCCTTGTTAAAGCTGTTTCTGCCTCAGCTGTTTTCAGTGTAAACTCCCTCATGTACCTCCACAACAAAACCAGTAAAATGTAGCGTTAAGGGGAATGGAGAAAGAAATCAGCTCTGGCAAGTCATTACTTTGCACAAGGAGGACTCATGTGAGACTTCAGGGTGGTTTTTCCTGGCCCTTTACACTTGATTAATTCATATTGACAAAGCTTTGCTTCGTTAGAATGGAGCTTTCTATGATTTATTTCTAATATATTTTGAGAAATGCAGCCCTGACCTACCAGCACAGTCAGAATTGCATTAACATAGGCTGTGGTTTGCTCCATAGCACTTATTTACTATTCTTGTAGCGAACAGCAGATTACACTGCTTGTGATGCTTAATAAATCCCCTTTTTGTGAGGTGTGTATTTGTAAATAAGCAGAGCCATCCTGTGCATCTGTGTGCATGCATGAGTACAGTAGAAACGTTTTCCTCTAACACCATGTGGTTATCATCTAATTCTTTCTCCATCTTTCTCATTTTGCCATTCTCTCTGTCCCTACCTCTGATTTTCACCAACAGAACTTTCTGGTTTTCTTTTGGTTCCAAATAACTTGTTCTTTGGTGGGGTTTTTTTGGTTTTTGTTTGTTTGGGGGTTTTGTTTGGTTTTTTGAGTTTACTAATGTGTGACCTCAGAAATACAAGCAAGTGCTTCCTTCAAGTTAAGAAATAGCAAGAAAGAAAAGGAGCCGTATTGAATAAGAGACACAGAAACATGAATATTTCCCCTGGGTAAATTTCACCTGGATTCTAGTGACGTGTATTTTGAGGAATATATTTAATATTTCATAACCTCAGTCTGAATTGTGTCATCATCCTAAACGTTGGGTTTTGGTGTATCTTGCCAAACACACTTTTTGACTGAAATGTGAATCTCTTCAAAACAGAGATTCACAACATTAAAGAAAAAAAAAAATCACAGCATAAAAAGAGAATCTATCCTGTGGAAAGAGTGAAAAGATCCATCATGTTATGACTGACTCATCACAAACACCCTCCGCTCTTTACATAATAAAGAACTATGTAAATAAGCAGAGTTTACATATATAAATATAATGACAAAGTATGTAAATAACCACAGTAAATAAAGCTAAATTATTGACTTTATCCTTGCAATAAGGAGCTGAGAAACGTACTTGTTTTGAAAGTTTCCTAAACCAGCACAGGAACTTAAATAACAATATTGTGATACTCGGACTGGCCAGGGCTTTGTATCCAGGAGTTTCAAGGAGGTGAAAAGTACAAATCCAGCTGCAGGGAGAGAAAAGATTCAGGCTGGAGAAGAGCTAGAAATAGCACAAATCTCTTTTTTTTCTACTTTTTCCTGCCATTACAGAAGGAGGGTATAGAAGGGGGACTTCCCTATGAGTAGTTTTTAAAGAAACACCAAGACCACTGCAAGCTATCAAAAATTTACAGATCATATACTATACAATGACAGTCTTTTTACGTGACAAGGACATAGAAAATTTGGTTTAGAATTCAACTCCATAATGCTATAAATGCAGGGTTAATGGATTTGCTCAAGAAATGAGGCTGGGCTACACCCATATGCTGTTAATTGCCCTCATGTGCTGCCAATGAAGGTTCCTGCCCTTAGCACCCCAGGAGTGCACCTGAGATCCCTATAAGTAGCTTCCCAGGAGGAGGTGGAGGTTTCTGGTTGTGCTGTAGTCTGGCGTGAGAGAGCTGATTGATGCTGGAAGGCTCCTTAACGCGGTCGGAAGAAAAACAGTCAGGCAGAGGTATTGGGCTGGGGGTTGGGTGTAAATGTTTTCAGAAAAAAAGAGTTCCCAAAATGTTTTCTAATGCTGTTGTGGGAGTTTGGTGCTGGCAGCTTTCCCCACCCCTTAAAGCAATGGCACTGGTTGATTACCCCCAGGGTTGCAGTCTGACCCAGGACTGAGTTTAAAGGAATATATATGTTTTTCTACCCAGAGAACCTCTGTGCAGGTGGAAAGATGAGAGAGTTTTATGAAAGAACTATTAGGAACCAGTTTTATTTCCTTAACTTTTTCTAGATCTTTCTGACCACCCAACCCAGTGCAAAGCAGCATGCTCCCTTTTGAGCCTTTACTGGCAGAGGAAGGATGCCCCTGAAGGGTTGGTTCCACCAAAGCTGCAGCACAAATTAAAATGGAGGTATTTATGTAAAAACAGTCTTAAGAGAACGCATGTGGTTGGAAATGGGGAAATCACATCAGAACATCTAATGCTTATTTCGATTTAATAAATAAGGGAACTGAGAGAATCTCTTGTGTTAAGCTGAGCTCTGGACTACCCAGTGGACTGCCATGGGCAGCCGGAGCAAAATGGAGGGACTCCACCGGGGTCTAGCTGGGAAAAGCTGGTGGGAAGGAGATGAGATGTGGCCAGGATACTGGTGGGGCAGGAGATCACAAGGATATGCTGGGAGAGGGGGGCAGCGAGGGACAGACAGAGTGCCAGGCTGCACGGGGACACGGCTGTTGGGCTTCTGGTGAGAAGCTATGGTGTGTCTTCAGAACACTCCTGGCCAGGAGAGGTGGTGGGGTGCCCCAAGCGACACCGGGGGCTGTGGGTGCCCAGAGGGCTGCGGAGCACGTGACGCGTTCAGGAGCGCGCGGGTTTTCCCGCCACCGCTGTGAGCAAGCGCACGTCTGTCCTCTGCCGCCAGGGGGCGCGCCCGCCTGCTGCAGACGGCGGGAAGCGCTCGCTCGTGAGGCGGCAGCAGCAGCGCCAGGTTTGAAAGCGCCTCGTCCGCCTCTCCCGCTTCTGCCGCCCCTGGCTCCGCGGCTGGGCAGCCGCCGGGGCTGAAACAAACTCCCGAGCCCGGGGTGAACATCCCGGAGCCTGATAAATGGTCCTGGAATCGCCTTAGCGTAGACCCGGGGCCGTCAGGGCGCAGAGGAGGAGAGTATAGCACGACGGTTTCGCAGCACAGTGTGAGCTTTCGCTGGACTTTCTGAGGGAAAAGCTGAGGTAACGGGGGGGGGTGTGGGGGTTGTTACCATTATGGAGGGAAAACCTGAGGTAATTCATGCGAAAAGAAATAAAGAAAATTACTTTTTTTTTTTTTTTTTTTTTTTTTTTTTAGCGGTGAATTTAAGGCAAGTTGGGTTACCTCAAAAGAAATGAAATCATCTCTACAGGATGAACGTTTTGGAGGGAAAAGCTGCTCTAGCTTGGGAGGTGTGCTGAGGTGCCATTTTTGAGGGAAAACCCGAGGTATTTCATGTGTGATTAAATAATATAACATTTTTCAAGGGGCAAATTTAAGATACTTTCAATTATCTCAAGAAAAAAAAAAACAAACACCTCTATTGGATGAGCGGTTTCATTTTCTGAGGGAAAACCTGTGGTAACTACAGACGGGGGAGGGGGAGAAGGGCAGAGGTGCCATTTTGAAGGTAAAATCTGAGGTAATTTATGTGAAACAAAATAAATAAAATGACATTTTTGAAGAGTTGAATTGAAGGTAATTTCAGTAACCTCAAAAGAAATGAAATAATCTCTACAGGATCAAGTTTTTTGAGAGAAAAGCTGTGGTAAATGAAGGGGAGGGGTAGGAGGGAGTGGGGCAGAGGTGCCGTTTTGGAGGGAAAACTTGAGGTAATTTATGTGAAACAAAATAAATTAAATGAGCTCTTTGTATCAGTGAATTTGAGGTAATTTCGGTTACCTCAAAAGAAATGAAATAATCATTATAGAGTAAAGATATCTTGCAAGGAAAAACTGTGGTAAATCAAGGAACGACGATCGGGACAGAGGTACCCTTTGGGAGGGAAATGGGAGGCAATTTCTGTGAAACAAAATAACTAAAATGACCTTTTCAGGTGAGTTAAAGGTAATTCTGGTTATATAATAAAATAGAATGCTCTCTACAGGACAGGAAGAACGTTTTGGAGGAAAAACCACAGGTAACTGGGGGGGAGGTACCATTTTGGAGGAAAAAAATCAGGTAATTGATGTGAAATGAAATAAAATTAGCTTTTTAAAGGAGAAGCAAGGTAATTGGGGTTACATAGCAAAAGGACTCGTCTTTATGGTCCAGTATGAATATGTTTGAGGGAAAAGATAAGGTGACTTGGGGGGAGGACAGCACAGGTGGCCTTCTGTAAGGAAAAAGAGAGATAAATTATATGAAATGGAATAGAAAAAATAAACTTATTCACTGGAAAAATATTCTAATTGAGTATACATAAAAAAAATTAAAAACACAGAACCAAAAGAATATTCTACATGTAAAAGCAGAGGTAACAGTACTAAAGCAATAAAATCACGTGTACCAAAGAGCTGGATATTATGTGATATTAGTAGATGTCAAAACCTGAGGTAAAGTATAGGGGACAGAAAGTTCTGATGAAATTGTGGTACTGCAAACTAAACGTGTCCTTCCTCGGCAGAGAAGAAAGAAGAGGCACGGCGTGGAGCGGCGAGGCAAGAGGAAGCGAGAAGAGGAGCGGCGTGGGGCCGAAGAGCGGGCATGGGCAAGGCGCTCTGGGCAAAGGGCCCGCCCTCCCTATTGTCACCAGGGCGCGGTCATCCCGTGAGAGCCTGGCGGGCGCCTTTAGGGTGCTCTGGCTGGCGTTGCTTGTGCTGGGCGACCTCCCTGTAACCAGGGCTCGGTCTTTGCTTTTGCTGTCGTTGGCCTTTTGCCGTCTTGCTCCTTTGGCTGCCCGGGGAGAGTGGCAACCCTGTAAGGAGGGTGAGAGCCGCCTTCTCCGCACCCGAGGGGGAAACGGAGCTCTCTGGACCCCGAGGCCCCCCTGTAAGCAGGGCGGTGCCCTTTCCCTGTCCCCGGCGGCGGCGGCTTCCCGCCTGCTGGGGGCCTGGCCAGCGTGACCCCCGGGAGTCGCCCGGGGCGTGTCACGGCATTTATTTGCCTCTTGGCCACCCATGAATGTCCTTGGCGTGTTGAGGCCCCTGTGGTGTCCACGCAGCCCCGGGGGCCAGGTCTTAGGCTCTCCTCTCCTGCTCGTGGGTAGGGATGGCTCCCCAGGCATTGGCTGCGCAGGGCTTGCTCCCTCTTCTGGGAAGTTGTGTGTGCGTGGGTCCCCGTGTGTGTGCGATAGTGTGTTAGTCCCTGCCCGTGTGTGCGTGTTCGTCCTTTAGGCCCCCTTTCAAAGCGCTGCAGCGTACTTAGGCTGAGCTTCCCAGGAGGGAAAGAGGGGCTCTGTGCGGTAACAGGGGGGTCCCCTCAGAGCCTGCGGGCGGATGGGGGGGTGCGGGCTTGCCCCTTTTGGAAAGGGCGGAGCGAAGCCGCTTAGTGGTAGCGTGGGCAAGGTGAGCCGCCTGTAACCAGGGCCTGGGTCTCCACCTGTCCTGCGTGGCTGCCTGTCCTGCTGGCGAGCTGCCAGCGTGCCAGCCCTGTACTCAGGGCGTGTGTCACGAGTTGTGGAGCCCTCTG
>JAAGNO010025665.1:98758-116249 GCA_033439905.1 Ceryle rudis | reverse complement strand
CAACAAACAACCCACTCCACTAAATACATTTTAAAACAAATTTTTTTTTTCTTTTTTTTTCTTTCTTCCTCTTTTTTTTTTTTTTTTTTTTTTTTTTTTTTTTTTTCTGTAATGGATTATGGCAATATATCATGTTTTATCAAAGGTGAAATACTTTACAAAGTTGTTTGTCTTCACTAAATTTTGAGGATAACCTGTTAACAGATGAGACAAGGAAGCTGGGCAGTGGAACTATGAGTGTAGGAGATTCTGCTTGATTTGGGATAAACAATAATGCTGTGACTGAAGCAGAGCAGGGATTTGAAGCTGTATTCTGGTATAATCCAGTCCAGTAGCCGAATGCTATGCAACTGAGTGTAACAGACAAAGATATCCAACCCTATTTTGCAATGAAGTTCCATTTATGAAAATGCTCTGAAGGTTTTTTCTTTCATTCTGTTTGGAAATGAAACAAAAACAAATTTCGCAGCAACTTCTGTAGATCTTCCATTTAATTTCACCACACTGGTCAACCTCTAGCGGTAAGCAGGACACCTGGGTTAGGTGTAAATGATTTGTGCCTAATATAGATCAGAAAATATTTTCTGGAGAGTAGAAGAGTAGAAAAAACAACTAATGATTGCCAGATTTATTCTTTTTTTTTTTTTTTTTTTTTGAGATCTGCTTAAAACTGTGATAGACCTTTCACAGGAATGGTCAGAAGAAATATGTAATGAAAAGGGGATAGCAGCAGTTTTATTTTCCATTGATAATGAAAGAATTAAGCCAAGTGCTAAATTTTGAGGTTTGGATGGGGTACTCTGTTTGAGATGATTTTGCCTCATGTTCATCTGGCTACTTACTGAAGCTATAAATCATAATGTCTGTATCAACTTTACTGGCTGCACTGTTAACCACTGGGTTGAAGAATACTTCATAACTTCATAATGTACTTCCTTGGCACATCTCGGAAGTAAGGTGAATTAATTTGCTTTATTAGGCAGTATTTATTACAACTTAGAGTGGATCCCATTACTTGGACATGGATTTGATCTGTAACTTTATTCTGCTTTGAAAACTAATAACTATTCTATTTTCTATTCACCTGAAATGTTGAGGAATTCCTTTAACTTCTTTCTTTTTTTTTTTTTTTTCCTGCAAAGTTCTTAAATGTACGATCTGGGTGGTGTGAACAGATGGGTGGAAGTTGTAGTCTTTCAGCCCAAGATGCAGGTGAAGCAGTAAGCTAATGTCTAGATTGATTTCTTCATTTCTTTTTCAGCCAATCTGCTACAATTTTCGGCTAGTTTTTATCCTCTCCATTACTTGAAGACAAAAAAAGAACCCAACCAAAAAACCGTCAGCTGAGTATTAATTTAATCACTGTTCTTCAACAGAACCCACAGCCTCTATGGAATTAGAAAATATTGATGCTAAAGGACCAAACTTTATTGTCTGGTCTGACTTCTTGCATTCAGACATCTGCAGTTCCTACTGAGTCATGTTGGGAGTAGGTCAGGTTACCCGAGTGGGAAGCAAACAGGACTGAATGCTCCTTTCCCATTAGCCTATAGGCACACATCTTTCAGCTGAAGTACTTCTCATATGGATATTATTTTATCTAAACAAACCAGTTACTATCTGCAAAAATATTGATTCATTCAGTAGCCAGAATTGCTTCCTGAAATGTCTACAGAGAAGCATGCAGCTGAATATCAATCTTATTGTGATTGGATTAATTCACTGGAATGCTATCAGCATGGAGGCGAGCGCCTTCCAACCTTGAGACCAGCTGGAAGTGCTTTTTCTGGAAACTCCCAGGTGCCAAAAGGCAGTCAGTGGAAGCAATTTCAGACACAGAAATTAATGAAGGTAATGGCAGATGATATTGAGCAGGAGTATTTGGCAAAACATCTGATTTTAAAAGGAACAGTAGCTCTAATCAGATGGGTAATATGTTATGGTTGATGAAAGGGATGTTCATCCATGAGATACATTCTTCTCCAGTGTGTTTAATACAACATGTTTTTTTATGTTCCGATTTGGACAAGGCATCCTGCCCATGTACCAGCTAGTGAGCCATCATAAATATTCTCCCATACTTTTATTTTCCTCTTGCAACTGTCATAATGAAAGCCCATACAGAGTTAACAGAACATTTTTTGATGATTGTTTTATTTGTTATAGCACCGAGCTTTGTCCAATCCCATAAAATCTTTTGAATGTTAAGTATAATGGAGCCTCCAGAGCTTTAATTCAAATAAATATTTAAAACTATTTAAGGAGCCACTGCTGGAAAAAAATAGAATTTCTTGTGAATATTTTCTTCTTTAATCCATCCTTTATCAACTTATGTTAGTGCATCATTTGTGCTATTTGGGATTCAAAATTGGAGTACAGCTAGTAGAGAAGACTGACACTTTGATTCCTAGGTCCAGTTCAGGTCCAGTTCCTTTACTGCCTGTATATAGACACTCGTATCACCAGCAGCTGTGCAGGCAGAATGTCAACAAACGTTATCTTTGTTTCTTGATCTTTATTACTTTGTGTTGTTTTTACCTGCTTTGAAGATCTATGCAATGCCTCTGTCAATGAAACTGCTGCATGGAGCTCCTTATGTATATAGGTTCCGAGTACATAGGTGTTGGCGACCATCTTTGCAATGTTATTTTCACACAACTTTTCTGTAAATCATCCATCAAAGTTGATTAGATGATACATTTTCTGCATTGGAGTGGGAAGGAGCCGTCTAATGTATCACTTTTTTACTTTACACGCTATCATGTATTTCTTAAGATTCTCTTTAATACTGTTCTTGATTATATCTCACTATTTTCTTATTGCAAGTAGTGTTATATTAGCATTTATGCATAACTTGACTAGTAAGATAAAGTTCAGTGGTAGTTTGACTGCACATCTGGGCAAGCTGGCTTGTATAGTAAAGTTATCAGTCCTTTTTAAGTAGTGAATTAGCGCTTAATCTAAATCTATTTTGTGTCTTTTAATATGTATTACAAACCCTGAGTTACTGTTGAGTTAGAAGTACAATTCAATTGTTATGCTTCAATTTATTCTCTATCTCTCAGATAAGAGTATATTGTTTCACTTGTTACATGACATCATCTAATGCTGTCTGAAGAGTTGCAGCAGGCAAATCTGTTAACTCTTCATTATTCATTAGTTTCCATTCTGGTCTTTCTAGCTCCTGGGACCAGCAAGTCATCCCATGCCCACGCTCGAGTATTATTATTGTTGGCACAGTCTTGTCAAAGCGTTAGAGCTCCTGGCAAGGCACACAAAGGAATGGCGTGTGGCATCACAAGTACACATTGCTGCAAATTATCATCTTCCTGAGTTTTGTTCTTGTTATTTTCCCGTGATGAGATTCTATATGTGCAGTCCTGTACCATCGTAAGAGTATTTTCTCTGGAGCTTTTTGATGTTCTGCCTTCATTTTGGAAATAATTACTTGCATTTTCCTTTTTCACAGAAAATGTTGCTTCCTGTCTAAGAATACATGATATGCAATATTTAGCTATGATTATAATAAATTATATCATCAATCGATTGAATCAGCAGTTTATATCCTGTTTAGCAATGTTGATTTACCAGCTTAATTTAGCTTTCTAGAAAAGGTACAGGAAATAGAATCATAGAATGCATTGGGTTGGAAGAGAACTTTAAAGGTTGTCTAGTCCAAACCCCCTGCAGTGAGTAGGGACATCTTCAACAAGATCAGGTTCCTCAGAGCCCTGTCCAAACTGACCTTGAATGTTTCCAGGGATGGGACTTCTACCACATCTCTGGGCAACTTATATCTTGTCAAAATCTCCCCTCTTTTAGTTTAAAGCTATTACCTCTTGTCCTGTTGCAACAGGCCCTGCTAAAAAGACTGTGCCACCTTTCTTATAGGCCCCACCTTAAGTCTTGAAAGGCCACAATAGAGGTGATATCTGCCATATATAAAAAACTAGTTTTGTAGCAACAGGGGCAGATTTAAATTTCTATGGATCATTAATAAAATACTTATACAGGCCACAGTGCTGAACCCTACGTCAATAAGCTGATTTTCCTGATTTGCAAACATGGCTCGGGATTGACAAATCCAGATGTTTTTGGCACCACCTCCCAGGGGCCCCTGTCAGAGGCCTCCTTTGAGCTGCTGGGGAGTTTGTGGTGGGAGATACTTCTGATCCTCTCACCACTTGGCTTTATGAGGGGAGTGCAGTTTCCCACCCTACTGGTTTTATGGACCTATGGTAACTTTGCTAAGGGTTTCTGTTATTGATTTTCTTTAGCTAATACAGTTCTCTTAATAAATGTGACTCCTAAACAGACCTGGTGCCTTAGATGAGAGTGACATTTTACCCCCGGGATAGTTCTGCTCTTTTATTTTTCCCAGACTTCTGTACTTTATTGCTGTGAAAAAATTGAAACACAAATCACAGGGTATCACAGGGTGTCAGGGGTTGGAAGGGACCTTAGAGATCTTCAAGTCCAACCTCCCTGCCAGAGCAGGATCATATAATCTAGCACAAATGCTTCCAAGAGATAATAAAACAACCAAACACCAGATGACTACTTCCCATTTCTAGTGGCTTCCTTTCCCTCTGCAGTTCTTGGAACTGTAGAGTTGCTTCAGCCTTCCAGCTTCCAACCTCTGGATTTCTATATGGAATATATACACTCTGTATATAGTGTTTCCTTTTACAATTTTGTTTCAGCTTTCCAAGATCCATCCTGTCTTACCTAACTCTTAGTCTTCTCATTGGTTTCATCAGTGTTGCATCTCATTTTCTTAAACAAATGATAGATCCTATCATCATAGCTCCTGCTTCTGTGCTGACTTTGAGGGAATGCACTGTTCTTCCCTTAAATGGCAGCATGCTTGCTTTAACATGAAAGCACTTTTGATTGATGTTCTTGATTTAAATCTATCATACCTCATTTCAGCTTAATATAGGGTTATAGAGCTTTTACTCCCTTTCTGCAGAATGATTCCTTTCTACACTTTGTTTGAACTTTTTTTTTTTTTTAATTTCACTCTATCTAGTGTAGATCACAACCCTTCCATAAAACTGTACAGATTTTCAAGAAAATAATCTTTTCCTCTTTCAAAAAGTATTACCTTTCTGGAGAAAATTTAGTTTGACAAAACATATATCTGACCCCAAAACCTCCTTGATGAAATCCTTCTGTATATTTTTCAGTTTTTCAGTAAAGTCCACCTGTTCGAATTCCTTAACCTGGCCATCTGTCATATTAGGCTGAGCCATTTCTCAGAATAATTGTCTCCTCTGTCCTCACCATTATCAAATTCTACTTTCACTCTCAGTGTGAAGCCAAAGAAATTTCCTTGACTTCTGTGGAATAATACTTGGTTGATTTTTTTTTTTAATTTATTTTTTTTTTTATCTGAAAGTGAAATCTCCCTCATTGGCTTTTTAAATTTTGGACAATTTTTCAGGCCTGTTTTTTTCCAAGTTTGTTCTTGAAAACATCCTGCATTGTATAACCTCAAAACTTCACCATAAGACACTCTTTTTACACACATAGTGCTATCTGGTCCTTTCTGCATCATCTGTAATGTTTTGTTGTTTTTCTGTTTCACACTGCTTCCTGAATTATTTTGCTTTGGATCCATTCCAGAACTGTTATTAGTTGCTTCCCTTCTATTCACAGGGTAAGACAAAGCCATTAGCTGTGTTTCTGCTCTGCTTCTCCATTGCTAGAAATGAAGCACAACTTCTCAGCTCACTCTTGAGCCAGCCTTGTATTTATCTTTCAAACAGAAGAATTTGCACGACTACAGACCTGAGTCCAGGCACACTGCAAAATGTCAGGATAACCTGCAGCATTGCAATTACACCACTGTAGTTATATCTCACTGGTTTCCAGGTATTTAGATCATAGGCTTGAAATCTGGGCTCTAAGGAAGCTGGTGGATGTTTTGGCATTGACTTCAGTGGGGTTGGGACTTAGTCTGAAAATCTGCTTGCAGCCACCCTATATGGACGTCTCCAGTTAGCTGTGCTTTTGCTCCCACATGGTCTGTGTGGTATAGTACAGGGAGAGCACCACGGTAAGGTAAACATTGCAGAAGTAAATGAACTTCAGCTCCTTTTGCACCGATTCCTTTCATACTTACTCTATGTATTAACGTTATTGTTTTTCTTTAACATGTGCAGACAAAATGCATTCTGATGAAACTCTGCTAACTGTAATGCATTTATACAGTGGTCACATGAGCAATAGGAATCGTTTAAAAAGTCAGAAACAGTGCATTTTAGCTGTTAAGTATTTCATTTTAGAATTTTAGCAGACTTAATTGTGATATTAAGGCAGCAGAACTTCTACTAAGTTAAGGCTTTTATGAAGAAAGAAACATTTGTTTTTCAGTATGTTGGTCTCTTTGGTTCTCATTTTGTACTGTAGTTAATATTCTTACTTGAATGGTAAATGTTATCTTCTTTTTCATGTAAAACTTTTCAAATGTTTTGTCTCTGAAATCTCCGCGTCATAGCTTCTGTTTGTTTCCCTACATACACTCATTTTTAAGTTCAGAAGCAGTTGCTCACAGATTATATTGAACTGTAAGCAGATATACTGAAGAAAAAAGTCTCACTGATAACCTGAGAGTAGCTTCATTTTTTCTGAGAGTATTCAAATTTATATATATAATTTTTTTCTTCTCTAGGTCTCCATGCACATATGCACAGAATCTGTTTGCATATGCACAGACATAAACACCACACACACAATTATGATATACCACCTGCTATATGTCCACTCTGTTCTTCATTTTATAACTAAATAAAACTTCTTTCCTGTCTTTCATCCCTTCTTGAAGTTTGACTTTTGGCCATCACCTTTTGCAGTTACGTAAAATAATTTTCTGTGAAAGGAATGACATCATATACCCCACAGGTATATAATCCCACTTATAACTTTGTCACTCTTCCTGTACACAGAGGCAGCTATGTAATACCTCTAACAAATTTTCTTTTTAGCAATACATGAGTATGTATGCTCTGAAAATACAGTGATGTGAAAAATAGTACTTTTGTGGTTTGCAAAGAGTGATATGAGAGTAGGACTGCCACTCATTCGGATTTTTTTTACTAAATAATTAAAAGTTATAAAAAGAAATTCTGTAAGAAAAAGCAGAATCAGATCTTTATGGCCGTCAGTCCTGTAGAATGAAGGAACTATGACAATTTTGTCTTTCAGTAGGTTCCAGTTTCAAATCAGCCATGAATAAACAACTTCATCCCTAAAATACAGAAGATTTATGTTCAGTTAGTAAGGGCTGTGCCATCTCAATATATATGGGAGTGGGCAGTGTTGTGGTCTTATGTGTTTTATCACACAGATTAAAGTTTTTGTTATGTATATTTTACTGTTATTTCTATATAGCTGTGGTACAACACAGTAAGCCTACACTGTGTCAGTTGATTTACAAACATGATCTTTTCATTACCACTTCTTAAAACATAATGAATTGGGTTTTCTTTCCTTCCTTGTCTCTCTCAAAGCAGAATATTGAGTGTGGGTGATTGTTTGATTAAATTCATTCCATGTCCCCAAACTCTTGAACAGACGATTTTCTGAAAAGTTAAATATTTTCAGTGACTTAACTTTGGTGAGAAAGAAGGAGGAAAATAAACAAAAAAGGAAGGACTGACATAACTATTTCACCTCTCATGAGTGTCTTATTAAAATGGCAGCATGATACATGTTGTGACCAACATGGTATATGTGATGCTCGAAAGAAAGGCCTCTGAACATACCTTACATTCCAGGAATTGTTTGAGCATGAAATTTTCCCATTTTATATTTTCATGTAATCTTTGTTCAAAAAGAAAATGACGAGGAGTGTTCTTTTGTAATTCGGGTGTCATTAGTATTACCCATAAACCTGGATTTGTCTCACTTGACATGTTTGAGAAATCTGTGTAATAAGTGTTCTTCATCTTTCTTTTATCAATGAAGAGAGGTATCATTGTTTCCCAAGGATATTTAGGCAATTAGGATACTAATTTAAGTACACTAAGTCACTCAAATATCAAAGGATGGATCTGAATTGCCTTGATTATATCACAGATCTTCATCCTAAAGCCAGCTCACAGCTATAGAGATACTCTGCATTACTAAGACTTTTTTTTACTTTTCATCAGAAAAATTTACCATTCAGTCCGTGAACCTGAGTTAGGTGAACCTTGCTGATGTTGCTTGTCACTGCTGTTACTTCAGTGTTGCTCTTTACTTCTTTTTCTTAAGGATCAATCAAATTACATTCGATCCAAAACCATAATAACTTGAAAAGCAAGTCCTTTGCAGTTCCCAGTCTGCAAGCAGCCAGGCTGCTGAGAGGCACTCCTATTCTCTAGCTGCTGACTGGTGAAGAGAAAGAATTTTGTCTTTTGGAATGGTATAGCATAATCTGTCCAGTTATTCACACTTTAAATTGTTTGGATTTCAGGGGTTTTAATTAGGAAAACAAACTATATTCAGGTGGTTATAAATTGCAGTGTGTTCTTTGTGAGTCTAATATCAGAGAGAGAATGAATCTTGTCTCGGCCAGGCTAAATCTAGATTTTATAAACATGCAGAAAATGTTAGAACAGTTGCTCCAGATTAAACTTGTTTATGCTGAATTTCAGCAAAGGATATCTAGCCCAAATATATTGAATGCTTCATTGAAGAAAGGGTAAACTTAATATTTTGGTTGAATGTATTTATATAGGCTCAAATTCATCTATGTTTTCTGAGTCTTTATTGAGTTTGATAGACTTAACTGTATTAGGGAGCTTATTTTTCAACAGACCAATTTGCATTAAATCAGTTCTTAAAAAAACCCAAATCAACTACTATGCATGACTGAAAAAAAAAGCCTGAGAAACACATTCCTAGCCACCTGAAAAATATTGGAGGGAATAACCATAAGTAATTTTGAAAAGCAGCATTTTCAAAAAGGAAATATGCAGGCATCCCCTTCATAACACTGCCTGAAAATCACTCACAAAATGTATGCTGCATTTAACTTAGGCAAAAGAATTCAGTGTTCTGTTTGGTTATTCCTTTGGCAGGTTCTCTGTGTGTATGTGTGAGTGTGCATGTGCGTGTTAAAAGGTTTCCTATTTTCTTTCATTATAAGCGTTCTCAAATCACGTACAAATGCTGGTGTTTTCAGATGTGTAGAATTAGCCACTGAGTCCCCTTTGATAACACAGATCACAGGGGCTGCTTCAGTGGAGGAATGTGGGAGCCGGGTAAACTTTGGAGCTGCAGCCTTGGCTGCTGTAATTATTTTCTCTTTTTCTTCTACCTAGAACTGTTTTATTACCTGAAGATAGGATGAAGTGCCACTAGAGGTTTACCCTCTAATTTAAAGATATATAAGGGCTGGAGAATATCCACTTGGAGCTATTCTCAACTTTTATGATGAGAACGTAGGAGGAAGTCAATGGGGAATTCATCATAAAGATTTACTCCCTTAGACCTTTTTGCTCTCAGCATGTGTAAGATACACGATCTCAAACAGGCAATTTTACATCACTGACTTTGATGACTCCCTAGATTAATTTTGTAACAAGTGGGTTATAGAGCTAAGGCATTTCAAAAATCCCTTAGAAAGTAAATGAGTAAATGTTGCTGGTAGGACTTCCAAGCTGTTGGATGATGGAAATTCTCTACCTGACAACAATGCATGGTGGATTCTTGTCCGAGAAGAGCCATGTTTTTTTATCGGGCTACTAAATGACTTATGGTGACTTCAATTTTTGTTTGTTTGTTTTTTCAGCTTTCGTTTGCAGCAACAACACCAGAGTTGGCTGATAAGAAAAAATACCCTTATTTCTTCCGGACAGTGCCATCTGATAATGCAGTGAATCCAGCAATCTTGAAGTTACTCAAACACTATCAGTGGAAGAGAGTAGGAACTTTAACCCAGGATGTACAAAGGTTCTCTGAGGTAAGATTTGCATAATTTAAAAAAAGGTTGCTGCTAGTATCATACTTCTCAGGAGCTAGTTCTTTCATTAATAATAGCTAAGTAAAAAGAAACAGGCCCACTGTTTCAGTCTGGCTTGGATTTGTTTTATTATGTCACATTTGCTATACTGACTAAACTTAATTCCCTTCTGGGGTTTATTTGACTGTCTATATAAAAACTACCCATGCTTTCTCTTGTCTGCTTTTAGCACACAAGATCATTGCACCCAAGTGCAAAGAAATCACTTAAAAGAGAGAATAAATCTAATTTCATCGTTTTCCTTTTATGCTCTGATTTTTTTGTCTGGAGTGTCTGTACATTGAGGGAGAAAATCTGCTAAGTCCATGGCTGAAAATATTGTAGGAGCTGAGACAGAAATGACTGAATCTTCCCGAACTGCTAAGATCACATACTACATACCCACCAAATCTTTCAAGGTTCACCCCAAGCAACATTTTGGTCACAGAAGTTGCAGTAAAGTATGGTCCAAGTGCCTTAAGCATGGTTTTACCAATCAAGTATTTAGAAGAATACATCCTACAAGTAATTAATCAGAGCAAAACAAGGGGAAGAGTTGGTCTATTAATTGACAGAGAGACCAAACTAGTAGAGGCATGCCAGTTTTGTTGGTTTTGGTTGGGTTTTTTTTTTCTCACCATTCATTAAAAAAAGGCTGACTGTGTTCTGAAGGCTAGCTTAATTAAAACTAGTGAAGAGGGGGAAGAACAGGTTAGAGTCTGCTTAGATGAGTCAGATATTTGCAAATTGTCTGGCACAATTAATTCACCATGGAGTACTTAGGAAATCTTAGAGTCTTCCCTTTACGAGCTTTGAGAATTAAAGGATAAAAAGTGAGTGAATTTTCTGTCTTTCCAAAAAAAAACACATGAAGTCCCAGGGAATTATAGACCAGTCAGGCTAAATTTAATTCCTGGAAAGACAATCAGATAATCTGTTTGGAATCACCCAGAAGATAAAAAGATGCTAAACAATAGCCAAAATGGATTTGTCAAGAATAAATCATGTAAAGCAATCTAATTTCCCTCTATGACAAGATAACAGGTCTCAAGGAGATGAGGTAGGTGATAGATGTGATGTTTTATGACTTATAAAAATGTTAAAGATGTTCCTTAAGAACAGTAAAAAGTAGGGACACTTGATCTTGAGGAAGACACTGTAAGAGCAGTCTGTAACCAATATTCCTGCCACCGAGGTTAATTAATATCTGATCACTTGCTTTTAGAACAAACGCTGAAGCAAAAAGTCACCAAGAAGTATGCTATGCTTTATCCCCATCTGTCTTGGAATTATAATTTCAAAGAGTAGTTATCAGTGGTTTGCTGTCAAACAAGAAGGATGAGATTCTGTCAAGTGGTTTTCTCTAGAAAGAGATAAGGTTTTCTCTAGATAGGGGCATAGAGAAAATGTTTATTAAATCTGCAGTTGATACCTGCTTGGGAAATGCTGCAAGCACTTTGCAGATGATAGGATTAGGTTTCAGAAAGATAGTGTCAAGTAGAGAAAAGTTTTAATATAAATAATATATAAGTGAAAAAGTGCAAAATGACCATTTAGGCAGCAGATCTCCAGAGAAAGATACAGGAAGCATTGCTGTGAAACACAACCTGGGTAAGGGTCAAGAACGTCAGACTTCTTGACCTAAGGTATAAAGTAGAAAGGAAGCAAACAGCTCTCATTTTACCACCCTCAGTGTAATGCAATATTGAAAAGACATACAGAGTAAACTTCAACACTACTTAGTGCTCATTAGATGGAAGTTGGAACATCAGGTTTAGTCTTGTCTTCAAGGAAGAAGTAGACCAGAGATGTCTATAAAAAAAGTTCAGTAATCTAGAAACATGTTTTATGAGAAAGATTGAAAGTGGAAAACAGTGGAATAGAGTGCAATAGACCGGATAGGTTTTTGGACCTTCATCGTGTAGGGCTTGTTAAGATAAGATTAAACAAACATAACATGAGGATTCTTGGTCTTCCTTTGGGACAGAGGGATGGATTTCATGTCTGTCAGGGTCAATTAAGAAATGTTAAAACTTCAGCCTTAAGGGGTTTGACAGAGTGCTGCAGAGTTCAAAGTCTTTCATTCCTCTTGAAAGGTAAACAACAGCCTTCTGTGTCAGACTACAAACTCAGTTTAGTGTGATTCATTAAAGCCTTTAGATCATGCAAGATCCAGTTAAAATTTCCTTGAATTGATTTTTATAGAGCATGCTGAGTCCTTGGAATTATTAGAGCTCCGTCCTTCCCTTTTCAGCTCTGTGCAGTTTATTCCTTCTCTGTGCAGACAGAGAAAACACAGGAAAAGATGGAGGAAATAATTACTCACCTATCTGGGAGCAGTAAGTTATGGCAGCCGCCAAGCAACAGGGGTGAAGAACATGTGATGGCTGGGCAGACCACAGCCCCACTGCAAGGGAGTAAGGGAGGCCTGGATGTCGAGGCTAGGCTCAGCCAAGGGTGCAGACCATCTGGCAAGTAAGTCCATGGTGATAAGGCATGTCCAAGGCTGCAATGGGTAATCAATCTGCAAGTCAGGGTCAGGTCTGGTGATTGCTGGGCAGGTTCATGGCAGAGACTGAAGACACAGGACTAAATGTGTGGGTGGAGGTCCCAGAGGAGGGACTATTAATGCCTGTTAGAGACCTCCAGGTGCTGGTGTAGGTCTATACATCCACTGAAACCACAATTTTCCCTCTAAAGGACGATGAGACAAAACTATCCTTCTGACATTATTTGAAAGTGACAAAATTGTTGAATAACATCTAAAACTTACCTCTTTGTTGTAAAGTTGCCACTCAGTTTAGGCTATGAATCTTCTTTCCTATACTGAAAATGTGTTACAAGCCACTAGACTGGAAGTAACTGAATTTCATCTCATATAAAATAAAATAAGCAGAAATATATTAATGAGGTCATTGAGAGGACTGTGTAGTGACTCAGGGGGTTTTACTCTTAGCAGCAAGATAGATTCATTCTCTTCTGTCTGTTTGCAATCTTTACTGTGATCTTATATCTTGATAATTAAAGTTTACTTAACTTGTCCACAAGTTATCTGCCCCGGAAAGTCATAAAGCCGTAAAGCTGGGTTTGGTTTTTTTTTTTTTTTTCTTTTTCATTTACCTTGCTTTGTAATAAGACAGTTGTCTCAATTGCTTAGATTATCAGTCTTACTTTAATTTATTTCTGGAGGCCAAAATTACAGAGGATCTCTTGCTTCTATTTCAGCCATTTCTCTTGAGAAGCCTTCCTGAAGACAATTTGTTATCACCCATTTCCTTTCACTTGGTAGAAAAACTTACCTTTCTTTGAAACAAATGCTACATCTTCCTTGTTCTTCAGGTCACACAGAGAGACAAAAAGTAGGTAGAGAGGATGGAGAAATTTATGCCATCATGCTTTTGGTTCTTAAAGCACATAGGCAATATATATTCATATAGACATCATAGAATCATAGAATGTTAGGGGTTGGAAGGGACCTCTAGAGATCATCGAGTCCACCCCCCTGCCAAAGCAGCATCACCCAGGGCCGGCCACACAGGAATGCATCCAGGTGAGTTTTGAAAGTCTCCAGAGGAGACTCCACAACGTCCCTGGGCAGCCTGTTCCAGTGCCCTGCCACCCTCATAGTAAAGAAGTTTCTCCTCATGTTGAGGTGGAACCTTCTGTACTCAAGTTTATACCCGTTATTCCTTGTCTTATTACTGGGAACTACAGAAAAGAGATTGGCTCCTTCCATTTGACACCCACACCTCAGATATTTATAGATATTTATAAGGTCCCCTCTCAGTCTTCTCCTCTCAAGACTAAACAGCCCTAGTTTGCTAAGTCTTTCTTCATAGGAGAGATGCTTAAGTCCCTTAATCATCCTCATAGCTCTCCATTGGACTCTTTCCAGTAGATCCTTATCTCAAACTGGGGAGCCCAAAACTGGATACAGTATTCCAGGTGTGGTCTCACAAGGGCAGAGTAGAGAGGGAGCAGAACCTCCCTACAGCTGCTAGACACAGTTTTCTTAATACACCCCAGGAGGCCATTGGCCTTCTTGGCCACAAGGGCCCATTGCTGTCCCATGGATAACTTACTATCCACTAGGACTCCAAGGTCTATTTCTGTGGTGCTGTTTTCCAGAAGGATGACCCCTAACCTGTACTGGTGCCTGGTGTTATTCCTCCCCAGATGCAGGACTCTACACTTGTGCTTATTGAACTTCATGAGCTTCGCCTTCACCCAGATTTCAGTGGATAGCAGCACAGATTTTTGGTGCATCAGCCACCCCTCCCAGTTTAGTATCATCAGCAGACTTGCTGAGAGTACACTCTATTTCCTCGTCCAGGTTGTTGAGGAAGATACTGAACAAAACTAGACCCAATACTGATCCCTGGAGAACACCACAGGCCTCCAGCTTGACTCTGTGCCACTGATGACAACCCTCAACAACTCCTCAAGCATGGCTTGAGGCTCCCTTTCTTGACATTGCTTGGATCCCAAGGGTTATGACTTCTCAAGTGACCTGAATTCTATGGTTGACAATAGCGCAGCTCACTGTTAACATCCTTTGTGAGTTATTCAGGTCTGTTTGTACAAACCAGATATGTCTCTTCCACTGGATTAATGCTTAAATTGTATGTCATCTTGGTATAAGGGTAATATACAAACTTCATCAGTTCTGTTACTTAACTAGGACAAGTTCATACCTACTGTGCTTCTGTGTCCTAGATTTTGTGGATTGATGCCCTGTTCTCATCCTTGGGGAGAAGATTCTGTTTCAAAAGTTAATAGTTCTGTGGCAAAGATTTATAAATGAGGTTACAAAATAATTCCAGGTTTTTCAGCTTTTAAGTGTTTGCTATGGTATATAATCACAGGATTATATAGGTTGGAAAAGACCCCAGGATTTTGTCTGGTCTGCCCTGCTGCTCAAAGCAGGGCTAGCTCTAGTGTTCCTGAAGAATTATAGCTGAAGAATTATAGCTCCCTGAAGAATTATAGCTGTTGCACACACAGTACTCAGAAAAGTCCTGACAATTTCCTGCTTCCAGTTCCCAGGTGAGCTTTCAGCTGACTGGAGATTATGCAGCAAATGGTTCCTCCAATTTTGCTGCTGTCTAGTACTACCTTTTTGGGGATTGGATTTTGAATTAGGCAAACCAAGCAATATTCCTGTCGTCTGTGTTTGCTGTGTTTCATGTTTCACTGGGAAGAGTCATGAGAATGAAGTCATATTTAACTATCAGTAACTCAAAACTGTTGGGAACAAACAGTATTGTAGATGTAAAGGCTTCAGAATATGACTGTGAAACAAAATAATGTGTAGTCTGTACTGGCTTTCAAGTAGTGCTATATTTGCTAATCAGTAATTCTAGTTTACCTTACTTCAGTATTTTACTCTTCCTTCCAGCACATTGCACATTTTATTTATACATGTTTTTTGTTCCTACTATGTTTCAAACTGAAAGTTGACACTTGATTGCACTGAAACACTGAGAGGTTCTGGCTTCCTTGTTTTGTGATAGGACACTTCCTCTAGACTGGCTTCAGTTGTTCCCTTTTGTTCCCCAGTCATGTTAAAATTAGGTGAAAATGCATTTGAACTTCACGTTTGGTGGCATATTCATGATATTTCTAGTTTTTTAAAAATATATATTTCACTCCCACTGAGTATCCTGTCTGGGATTGTTTTTAAAACAAGTTAAATTCTGATCGTCTCAAGTGAATCTTTGTTTTCCTCTCCTCCTTAATAGTCATCTCTTTATGTGATTTCTCTGCTTCTTCCTGGAAATATTGAGAACTCTTAATGTAATTTTATCAGTGTAGGTGGCATTTCAAAAAGACAGAAGAAATGAGAAGTGTGCGGTAAGCTAATGAAATAGATTAACAACATGAAAAATAAAAGATAAAATATTCTCTCTTGTGACTCTCTCACAAGAGTCCAGTTACAACCCTTGTAGCTGGTCAAAATAGCACTTTTAAGACTGACACGATTAACACTCCTAGGATTTCTTAAGGTTGCACTTACATCTACTTCAAAAATCAGCAGGTCATCCGGGTCCATTTTACCTAAGCTGAAAACATTTAGCATTAATAAATTCCAATTCTCATCTCAGAATATGTAATACTGACAAAAAAGAAAATTGTCCCAAAGAAATAGAGCAGGTAAAGAAGCTTTCTCAACATAGTAGATGTCTATTGCTCTGGGAAACATAGGGTAGAAATCTTATTAATCTAGTAGTTTATTTATGGTAGTCTTGCTCTCTCACTGCGGAGTCTGCAAACTAGGATCTGGTCTCATGGTCAGTTCTGATAAGCATTGGATAAGCAGATGCAATGAGAGGGTTACTGAGGGGCTGAGAGGGATTAGGCAGGGCAAAGAAATGAGATATGTGGTGACTTTTCAAATTTCAGCCAGAAAACAAGCTTGAGACACTAGGTTTTGATATCTGTAGGTATACATTATGCAGACTTCAAGGAGTGATTACATGGTCTGACTTCTCAATCTTGGCTTCTGAGGAAAGATAGAAGAGCAGAGATTTTTATTCTTCATCACAGTTGCCAAGAGGGCAGCAATAAAAATAATACTTTTTGTCCAAGAATGAGCTTAGAAGTATCAAATTTACCAGATAACAGCAATGTTTAAGATGAAAGCTCTGAATAGTACCCAGTGATTTCATACTAGGAGCTCTGTACCCTCAACTTCGAGAGCAGAAAAGTAGAAGAGAGACAGAAGAGGTATGAGACACAAAATACAGTAAGAGAAAAACAAGGGAAAATGCATGGAGAGAATGAGAGCGGCAAAAGTGAGACATTATAAATGTTACTGTTTAACTGTAGAACTTTTTCAAACTCTCTCTTTCTAATGTTTCTTATTATTTTAAGGTGGTGTGCCTTCTCTGTACTGTATCCATCTTTTTGTTTATTTTCTGTGCCATTTCATTCTTTGCACAAAGCCTTTCAGTTTCCTTTTACTGTTTCATGTGTTTGTCTCTATAAAGGAAATGAAAAGTCCATACCCAGTCCAAAAGGTTCTTGCAGTGTATAGGTGATAACTTCCTGATGCAGGTAGTGGAGGAACCAACAAGGAGAGGTGCGTTGTTGGACCTTGTATTAACTAATAAGGAAGGACTGGTTGAGGACATTAGGGTTGGGAACGGCCTAGGTGATAGTGATCATGATATGGAAGAGTTTAGTATTACATAAGGGGGAGATAGGGCAGTAAGTAGGATTACAACCCTGGACTTCTGCAGGGCTAACTTTGAATTCTTCAAAGATCTCCTTACAGGAATCCCATGGGATAGGACTCTAGAGGGTAAAGGAGCCCAAGAAAGTTGGTTAACTTTTAAATACCACTTCCTCCAAGCCCAGGATAGATGTATTCCATTGAGAAAAAAATCAAGAAGGCATGCTAGGAGACCTGCATGGATGAGCGGGGAGCTTCTGAAGGAGATTTCAAGGAAGAAAGAAGTATATAGTTCATGGAAAAAAGGACTTGTCAGTTGGGAGAAT
>JAAGNO010025665.1:71205-98658 GCA_033439905.1 Ceryle rudis | reverse complement strand
TCACAGAGCACTGGAAGGGGCTCCCCAGAGAGGTTGTGGAGTCTCCTTCTCTGGAGATTTTCAAAACCCACCTGGATATGTTCCTTTGTCACCTGTGCTAAATTGTATGATCCTGCTCTGGCAGGGGGGTTGGATTCGAAGATCTTCAAGGTCCCTTCTAACACCTAACACCCTGTGATACCTGTGAAAAGATCTCTGTCTTCCATGTCTTCCCTTCCCTGGTTCCACTCAGGAATTTCTCACATCTCCATGTGTTCAGCTGCTTTGGGGGAAGGAGTAATCTTATCCTAACGTAGATTGCTATAGTCAGGACAAATTAAACAGATCAGTTCTGTCCTGTGTTCAGTAATATTTATAAAGCCAACTGGAAATACAGTGAGTTGTTAGGCCTTCTTTGAAATACTAATATGAAGGTTTTGAGGCAAAATTTGTCATTATTTTCATTGTTACTGGACTGTTACTGACATAGTCTATCCTTCCTGTGTTTGGAGGATGCTTGAGATACCTTGATATGGCCTTAAATATTCTTTAAGCATTTGCGGAAATCTATATTGTATTAAACAAAGAGGGATTTTATTTTTCTTTCACTGGTTCAAAAGAAAATCAGAAGCAAATTTTCAACAAACTTAGATGTATAGCTTGAAATTCGTGAAATACTGATGCAAAAATGCTAGCAAAACCAAGTTTGTATTTAATCCTTTATGCGTTATGAAGAAATGAGGTTTTATTTTTCTTGGGTTTCTCCTGATGTAAGCCCTAAACTTCTTTTACCAAGGATCGTTCCAGTGAGTTCGGTAAACAGAAATATGGAGATTTTGTCCTTGTAGTTTCTAAGTTGTCTGGCAAAGCAGAAGTACAGGCATAGATGTGCCTGATATCTTCCTTCATATTGCCCCGTTCCCAGTTCTTTTGATTTTGACAGCAAAATCTTAGGAACAACTTGCTTGAAGTTCTCTTGAGCTTGTGAAGAAGAATGAATTCCCCTGTTCTGTTTTATAATTATGCTTTCCTATAATTCAAACTGATACATTAAGATCTCAGAGAAACACAGTCTCTGAAAGTGACTTCTACCAGTATCACAGGATACAATTCATATAAATGGGAAACTGTACCTTCAGTGGAGTTTAGAAGTGGTTTAAGGGGCAAGAATTGCGGCAGTAATTTAAAATGGAAGAGACCAAGGCATGCATTTCAGTAAGAAATTTCAGAATGTGAAAGGAAGATATTTAGGCATATAAAATACAGGTGGTCACTTGCTGGATTTTTCTGAAGGGAATTTGTAAGTGTCTTTTTGGCCTGTTGTGGAAATGTCATCCATGCTAAGAAACTTTTTTTTTTAAATGACAGTATTATTTTATCCATTATTTTTCACCTCTTTTTTTCTGTTTCCTAATACATTGCTAATTTTTTTTTTTTTAAGCTTCCAAAACAAACAAACAAAACCCCAAAACCCCCAACAAATAAACAAAAATAGAAAAAGAAAAGGAGTTAGAGTATCACCTGACAGAGAATTAGAGCTATGCAGTGGTATTATATGGTTGTCTCATCTTGCACTGAAGACTCACTCTCTGTTATCACCCTAAGACACCCCAGGATTACCATGAATGGAAGAAGACCTTGTCAAATTTCAGGTGTCTTGAACAAAACCAAATAAAACTTCAGAATTTTTTTAGAGAGCTGCTCACCCTTCCTTCATGTTTAAACTTTACATCGTGTATGTGTGTTAGGTTGGTATTTGCAACACAAGATTGAATGAGCAGTAGTACGTTCTAGACCTTTATACCTCATGGCTGAGAAGCTTCATACGGTTGTTTCCTTATGGATCTGATGTAAAAATCATCACTTTATCTGAAACCAAGGCTAATGGACATTCAAAGAACAAAATTACCATTTGGATTATACTGGAAGAATGTTCCAAGACAATGCTTGTTGTAACAGATGTTAGCATTGCACATGGAAATTTTATTGCTTATACCACAGCATTGTCCTAGTTCTATTTTGAGTTTTGCTATGCTTTCATGCTTGTTTTTTTAGAAGATTATAATACAAGGATGAAATATGATTCTAAACAGTGATTTAAAGTGCAATCGTCCCACACACACAATAGTTTTGATTTGGTATCTAATTATCTTCCATTCATTAGGCAATTGCAGGATATTTTCAAATTAAAATCGATGTTGCAGTGATAAAATTTAAAAGTGGGCAAAGTTGTGCACATGATGTAGATGAGTGGTAGGAAAATGTGATATTGTCCAAATCAGAAGAGAATAAGCTCACTTCACTGAAATAATCATTTCTGAAACAAATTATCAAGATTTAGGATCTTGATTGCTAAGAGGTTAAAATAAAATCCTGGAAAAGTCATGGAATGTCCTTTGGAATGATGAACCTTCCCAGAAGAGTGTGCAAATTTAACAGAATCCATGTGAAAGGTAATCTGCAAGCACTGGAGTCACAAAGATAAAGCAGCTGTTCAACTGCTTGAATTTAGCATGTGCAGGACTGGGGCCATTACTTAAGATCCATTTCAAAACTACATCCATTTTCTATTGGTTTTATTATGAATGATTAAAGCTAGAATTAGCTCAGGATATAAGATTAATTTCTAAGTGGTTTTGTATGTTTTATTCAGTGCTGTTGTCTATTCATGAATACATTTATTTACTGGCATTTTGGTTTTGTTTTTTTTTTTTTAAAGACTAATCTTGTAATAAGAATTGTGATTATTTCTGTATTATTCTGTTTGTGTCCACCCAAATTTATACCATCTTTTCTCTTTCTTCATTTTTGCTTTTAGAAAGTTTTGTGATCATTCAGGTTTGAGTTTCAGCAAATCGTGGAACCTCCTGTGCCCTGAGAGGAGAGTGAAACCTTTGCAGAGGGAGAGACACCTTTTTTTCCTAAGAAAAGGGTTTAAGAAAAGATATCACAGTCATCCCTCTTGGACTTCAAATCTAAAAATGTAGGAGAACATATGTAGGGACACAGAGTCACAATTCTGCCTTCTTTTCTTGTTACTAATTTATAGAAAAGGAAGAAAGGGCCTAAAATGAGGATTAATACTACTCTAGTAAGATTTTTTTCACATATTCTCTGTCATTCCCAAAACATGGATCTGTCTTGTCATTAATAAAACGCCTCTGATTATCTGCACTACAGCATTGCACTGGGGATCTTGAGCAAACTGGTGATGTGGACCACTCTGTAGCATATGGCTCAGGAAGGCATATCTCAGGCATTTCTCCTGGAGAAATAATAACTGAAGCTGATAACATCTGGCCAGTCTTTGTTCATTTGTCTGGGTGGGCAGATTGATCTGCATGTGGTGCACAGTGCAGTTTCATGTTTTATTTACTCCCCTTGAACTGCAGGCTGCTGATGAAAGGGGCAGTCCTTTCCCCCGCCCCAAGTTGCTGCCTTCTCTGTTTTACCTGATCTTAGCAGTCATTGCCCTGTCATGAATCAGCTCATCTGTCCAAAGCTAATCTTCCATTTTCAGAGTGACTCGGGCTCAGTGGTTATAACTTTCTTTGCTGGTCTCATGTCCTTTGGAGAACTGGGAATTTAACTTTCATAAGGACATTGCTTGACATTCAGAGTAAAGATTTTATATGGTGGGACAATTAAAGCTTTTTATTTTTTGGTTTTGAGAAGTTTGTTCACCTCCAAGAGGGAGTGGGGCATGTGGTGGATCTAGGCATTTCTGCTTGCTAGAAAAGAGTGTTTCCATGGTGAATTTCCTTTTTTCTTTGAAAAAATTATGACAATATGATGGAAATGAAGCAGGGAGAAGTTGTTAAAGTGGAACTTCTAGAGATTTTGAATGCTACTGAAGTACTAGAATTAGCATAGCTCTTCTGGGTTCTGGTGAATGTTTAGAGATTATGGGAAGTTCATAGGATTATGATACAAGGAATGGTGAGAAGGCAAAGAGATAGAATTTTAGCCTAGATTTGTCCCTTTGGAAATGGTCTGTGTGCATTGAGCTACACAGTAGGGTGTTATTTGTAGGTGAGAAGTGTCCTACATTGTTGAACAGGATGTCTTTTCTCAGAGCAAGAAAGCATCTTTGAAAGATGTAACCTGGTAAATTCAATGACATTCCCATTACAACCCCTTTTCTTAGGAATTTTTTTTTGCCATTGGCATATTGTGAGCTTGTTTGCTCCCAGTGAGTGGGACTAGGCTAATGGTGTACATGAAAATTAAGCTCTAAACACTTTCATAGCTTGAAAATGTGGCTTCCAAATTGTGGCTGACGAAAATCAACCTGATTGCATATCAGTATCATAGTTTGAGCTACTGACCTGTATCAAAACTTTTGGAAATGCATGACACATGAACCAGACATTCTTTCTTTCTAAATATTCTGCCTTAGGTCTTGCACCAAAAGAACTTCAAATTGACATCACAATTCTAATTTGAGTTTCAGAAAAATGTTATTTTCCAAGGCAGTTTAGACATACCTATGAATTATAGAAGAATTCTGAAGCCTAAACTATTGCTCTAAAGCACAAGGTATGACTTTAAATCTGAGTTAGCTGTAACTGAAGATGTCCAATATCTGTTCGAGGTAACTATATGCAGGACATCAGTAGTGTTTGTAGTGTTTTTTAAGTTTACAGAATTCCAGAGTGACTGAGGTGAAAAGGGACCTTTGGAGGGCATCTGGTCCAAATTTTCCTGTCACTAGCAGGAGGAAGGAAAACACCACCTTGGTCCCCATGCTCCTGACTATTGCACCCTGAGCTCTGAAGTCACTTCTGATACTCTTCAGGAGGCACCACTGCTGCCTCCATGGAAGAATGCAGGGGGTAATAGAGTGTCATACAATCTTTGGTAGTCTCTCCACAACACCCTGGATCCAGGTCCCCAGCAAGCAGCAAACCTTTCTACATGATAGGACAGGTCCACAGATGGGTGTCTCTGTTCTCTGCAGCAAGGAGCCACCCATTACTATTTCATGCCTCTTCTTTCTGGTGGTCTTGCATGGCTTAGTGTCGGTTGACTCAGATACTTTGCTTGAAATCACTCTGGCTCCTCTTCAACTTTGAGGGTGGTGAATCTTTTTCATAGTTGTAAGTCTTTTAAGTGGAGCAGGAGTCGTCTTCTTGGTGCCAGAGGTCACCAGTTTGGGATCTCCACTGCAGCTTGGAGTCCAGGGCTATTCAAGCTGTAGTGTCTTCAGAAAGACCCCATCTCTCTCTCTCTCTCTCTCTCTCTCTCTCTCTCTCTCTCTCTCTCTCCTTTTCTCTGATCTTGCCCAGCCTTGTGTTTTTTTTCTCTAACTCTTCTCCTTGCTTACACCGCCCTTCAAACCCAGCACACTTGCATCAGGACAGAGGTCCATCTCCACTAGCATCAAAATGATGCTCCAGGCACTCTGTGCCACCTGGAGCTTGGAGGGCTGCATCCACCATCCAGAGCACCACCTGGGTTTAAGCCTCTACTCTTGCAGAGTCGACTACTCCAAAACCTGCTGGGTAAACTAACTCTGTGTCACTACCATATCAGAGACTGTTTATGCTGGCTTGAACACAGTTGTGTATGTCTTTCTTTTCCCACCTACCCTTTCTTCTTCTTTACATTTTTCTGCACAAGCTGATGTGCTGTTGGCTGCTTCTGGGAATTGTGCTCTAGGCCTGTCTCTTATATAGGCCTTTCCTGAGCATCAACTGAAAGGGTTCTTGAACCTCTGTAATGAGAAGGCAGCTGCAACAAAGGCTGCAGGTGCCTTGGGTCAGAAGCATCTTGTCATGCTCATTAGAAATTGGTAGAACTTCCTTAGGCCTTGTGCATCCCGTTATCTCATCTTTGCCTGACAGCAGCAGGCACCTTCAAGTTTCTCAGAGAGTTTGCTCATGATCCTGGCCCTTGTTCCCAGAGGATCCCAAAGCAAAGCGCAGAGACTGCTACACAAACTGCTGTGTCTGCACAGAACACGGGAACAATAAAGTGATGAAGGACAGAGTAAACAGGGAGGCAGAGGGCAGGAAGGATAAATCACAACATAGTTTTATCAAAGGAAGATTATATCAGAGATGGTGAGATAATTGATTTCTTGGAGCTACTAAAGTGGATTTTAATGCTTAGTTGAAATCTAAGTTGGTTGGTATAATGCCTTGCAGGAGCTGAGTGGAATAGAGAGGGTAGGGAGTTCTAAGACAGTTCAGGAGCACAGCCAGAGGGAAGACTGCAGCAAATAGCATTACAAGGATACTTCTCAGGATAGAAAACTCACAGTGACTTTTTTTTTTTTTTTTTAAAGAAATAGCCCTGGGATCAGTTGTTTTCAGTGTATTAATTGATTACTTTGGAGAGAACAACATACGATCTTGTGAAAGTCGTAGAGGACACAGGGAATAAGGAAATTCTCATGGTCTCTATGATCGTGTTAACAGGAATCAGAAAATGAAGTGTAAAACTTCACATGTGGTAGTCTTTACATGCAGTAAACTTCCTAGAATTTCTAGCATTTTAATTTCACATATCTCAGCTGTTGCAGGACCCTAAGATATTGGTGATGCTTTCAAATTCTTTCCCTTTTTAACTCTCTTCTTTTGCAACATTATAGCCATAGCCTTTAATATTTTACTACAGATTTAAGTTTTGTTCTTGAAAGGGTTTTACAGCCTACAGCATATGAAGAGACTTCCCATGTGTGGATTTTTTTAATCTATGTATCAGCTGTTTGGTTGGCCCTGGCAGTCACTTTCAGTGATAAGTTCTTGTGGATTTTAAACACAACCCATTCTTAACAAGAATCTCCTTACCCTGTTCTTTCTTACACGTAGTCAAACAGAACTGTAACCATGAGCTCCATCTACAAGTGATGGTTCTCAATTTTTTTAATCAGTGTTCCATCAATTTGTGAAGAACTTATTTAATAAAAGTATCTTTTTAATTTTTGTTAGAAAATACAGATTTAATCAAACTGATGATTATTGAAAATGTTATGATAATAATCATAGTGTTATGATATTGAAGATACACTGGAAGATGTTATAAGTTCATTATGAACGGTTTTTGCCAAATGCCTCTTTTTCAGTCCAGGCCAGACAAACTACTTGGACATTGCATTAGTATTCCCTGGCTGACTGAATGCATGAGTGCTTCCAGCACACATTTCAAATCTTCGACTGCAGTCGATACAGTTAAATGAACTTGAGACAACCTTTTCTGTAAATGCCAAAAGCGAAATTGCATACATGTTAAATAAGAGTTAAATTCACTAAAGATGTTATTGCAGTGGCTGTCTTGCCTTCATCTCTAAAGTTCTTCGCAATTGCTTTGACATTGGAGGAAGCTTTAAGGAGGCTCATAAAGCTGGGTGTGTAAAACCGTTTAGGCTTCTTGTCCCTAGCTCCGAGACCTGTGGAGTTTAGTTGTTCTTCCTCCTTATGCAATTGATGGAGTAGTGGGTAAATGATTTTTGGATGCATTCCCAAAATCAGAGATGACAGCACACAGACCAAGGAACTAGTAAAGGTAGCCAAGAGTCAGCACTAAGATTTCTGTGTGTTATAAATTCCACCACTTTTCAGGAAGTTAAAGCTGTCTTATGTGGGGTTATAGAGATGTACTTCTGTACATGCAGGATTCACATCCCTGAATCATTTTCTGGACCCCAGAGTGCTACTGTCTCTACTTCAAAGGCTGAATGGAGGTCAGCCCTTCCTCTCAGAAAGCTACTTCTGCAGATGATGATAGTTTTGCCTTAGCTTCTCTTTCAAGAACACACTAAGAAAATGGAAATTCTCATTTCTGTTCCCTTCTCTTTGAATCCTCTGAAAGGAATTCAAACTCAGATCAGCCCACTGCCAGGACGGAGCCCTAACCAGCAGCACAGCAGGCATCTGCATCTTTCCTGGCAGTGTCTCAAGTACTTTTTCTACTGTAATAAATGGGAGCGCAGCCCATTCCAGAAGGGTACGGTGTAGGTGGAAAACAAGGAATGTGTCCAGATACTCTTAAACAGATGCATAACAAGAAATGCTTATATTTGCTCTGCACTGCTCTGAGGGAGGAAGGTAGGTGGTGAATTTCAGTACTTTGTTCTGCAAATTACACATGTACTAAAGCCAGGAGGATTACTGAACAGAATTAGATAGTGTCGTAGAGAATGTTTCACTTACAAAACTTTTTTTGAGGTTCAGACTGTATATGGCCATTGAACTGGCAGTTGTTTGGATGATGAGAAAAGAGCAGATGTTGATCTTTCTTCTTCAGAGACTGTTCTAGTCATTCCTTAGATACTCACAATTAGTAATGTGCCACAAACAGGAGTGGTTTTACTGTGCCTTTCTTTGTTTGCAGTGTAAAGACAGTGGAGATTTGTTCTTATACATTTTACATCTCTGGTCTAAATAGGGGTTGCTAAGAGAAACTGAGATTGCACCCTGAGACACAAGATAATGTGTGGCATGCGCAGGTCCCAAAGGGCTGGCCAAAGTGATCAAATGCGACTTTCCAATCAGAAGAAACAGGTCTGGAGGACCAGGGAAAGCTGTTATTCCATCTCATTTGCATACCCTGGGATGCCTTTCCTAATAAGTAAATAAACAAAAGTAGTTAGAAAAATGCATTAAAGTGTATGTGTGGAGAAACAGGAGTTTCTGGCTTTGCAGTTATCAGGAGTGGTGCTTTGCATGGTGATGGCTGAAACCATGGCTTCCTACAGAAGGAAGGATCCATCCACAAAACAAACCTATTCAATATAGAGCCATAGTCTCCCACAGTTCCTCTTGCCTTCAAGCACAGGACACAACAAACTGCTTGTTTGCAGTCACTAAGAAGGAAGCAGGAATGTTTCCTCACACCTTACTTGGCCCCTTTTCCCCCCATGCTTTGTGCTGAACTCCTCTGAACCTTGTCATGCCTCCAGCTTGAAAACTTCCCTTCTGTGATCCTTCTGCCTGTTGAGGTCGCATGTAGTAGAGGTATGGTCTTCTGTGTCCCTCATCTACCTAAAGTGATTCTGTGTGTGAGATACTAATTTTAAACAGAATGGGATTTCAGAATCAAACTGCAGTAACTTTATCAATTGAAAGTGTATCCTTTCCTCCAAGTCATTTTCATCATTGCCCAGATTCATAATGAAGATATCCACACATCTAACGTGGTAAAGTAGCAATTTATATCAGCATTAAAAACACTAGTTGGAAGGTATAAGGGAGTAAAATCTTTTTCAAAATGTTTAGAACAAATTATATAAATCTGCATTTTTACTATAGGGTTTCGAATCAGGTCCTGACAATCCCAGTAAGAATTCATGAGAGTTCACAGACGTTAGACAGGGACTGATATAAATTGCCATGCTTATGCTGTATATTTCTTGCAAAGTTCTCAGCTCTGATATATTTCTTTGGCTGTACTGAAAAATTACATGTCTCGTTGTACCAGAGATTGTAGGACTGTCTGCATCACATTAAAATGGCATGCCCTAGAGAAGGAGAGGAGGGAAATATATGTATTATCTTTTGATTATGATATGCTGCAGTATAGCCTTCAGCTTTTATTTTGCTTTCCAGTCATTTTCCTCACTTTATCTTTATTTGTTTAATTTCAGCCTGTATGTACTAGCAAACTAATTTGCCTACAGCCTAGTAAAAATCACATTTTTTGCATCTGTCAGGTCTAATGATTGCAAAAGTGTTTCCTCTTGCACTGGTGGAACAGACAAGTGCTCTGTGTTACTCTTGTCAGCCTTCTGTAATTGGTCCTGCAGTCTGCCCTCAGACCAGCTTTGCTTTGCTTGTCCAGCTTGCTGAAATTAAAAGCCCCATACTTGCTGTGAAGTATTCTGTGATGGATTCCATCACCCATGGTTTCATGGATGCTTTTCTTTATATAAATATTAGACACATTAGGACAAATGCTAGTCAAAGACAGAACCCAAGAACTTGTCAGCACTCTTTCACTGGTACATTATTTGATTTTAGCTTTTCTTTTCTCCTGGAATTACTTTTCCTTTGTGCAGCTCTACAAATACAAAACTAAATCCCTGCACCTTGACTGCCTTGTTTAGCATAAACTTTGTGATCTTAAAATGCTTTGGATTTTATTTGTTTACTTTTTTCCATATAAAATACTTGCCATCAGTTTCTTAAATTTACCTGTGATAAAGACTTTCTTTCTCAGGCAGGATTCCTGTATATTGTTGATGGATATCCTTTGGCAAGTTTTTAGCTACAGATAAAGATTGATTCTGAATAGGCTTAGTAAAGCAGATTTTTTTTTTTTTCCTGTCATTTTTATAAAGAAGACTAGATTCAGATTTGGTCCTCTTCAATGTTCACTGTACTAAAGGTGTGTGACCCATGTAAAGCTTGAGCTTTAATGATGAGCTGAGAACATGTCAGCAGGACTGACTCCTCAAGGCCAGAATGCACCCTTTGCTCACAGGAATTGCTTTGTGTTTGGGATTAATTTTGTGTAATTTTAGCCACTTAAACAGTGGTGTCTAGCCTAAGATGATCATTTAAGTTACCTATATAGTCTGTGGGCACCTCTCACCCCAAGCTAAAGTGTCTCAATAGAAAAAAAATTATAATACTGTCCAGATTTGTACTGCTCACTTAAACTAGGAAGCACAGAGGAGGGACAGTATGATCTGCAATCAAGTGAGATAATGGTAGTCAGGGGTCTTAAGCACAAACTGCAGGTTGATGGGAACAAGACATTCAGGAATAATAAAGCAGGGTGAGGGAACATCTGCCTCAGATGTACACAGATGCATGCAGCTTGGGAAACAAGCAGGAGGAATTTGAGCTGCACTTGCAGTCACCAAACTCCATCACTGGAATAACCAAGAGGCAGTGGGAGAATTTACATGGCTTGTCTGCTGTAGTGGATGGATGCAAGTTCAACAGGAAATACAGGCAGAGAATAAGGAGGATTGGACTGCCCTCCATTGTGAAGGAGCAGTTTGGACACACTGGATCTCTTCTAGGGGAGGGATGACAGTCTGGTTTAGAATTTGGCAGAATCAGAGGAGAGGCCAGTAGGGGCGATGCTGTGATGCAAGCTTGTTACCACCAACTCAGGTTAAGGGAGGGAACAAAGCGATTTCTAAGCAACTCAAGAAATGTATTTTCCACAAATATAGGGTTATTCCTTTCAGGAAGAGCAATATTCTTCTGATTTTATAACAACTAAGTGCTGACTGGTGTAGGGGGGAGCCCACACATAGTGAAGTATTCTGGCTCCAAGCCTGTAGGATCCATGTTATAACATCCTTAGGTGTAAGGGAAAAAGAAACACCCCATTCTCCCTCGGGCATGGGCAGATAACTCAACAATTTCAAAACTTCTGAGCATAACAGGACATAAGTATCAACAATTAATCTATCTTTTCCAGATGCTAGCCTCTTAGCACTTCTTTTAACCCCCTGTGTCTATAGTCCCTTAACAGAAAATCCAGCAGTGTGCTATGTTGTGGCAGCTATTCTCATTGATTGGAGTTGAGTGACAGTAATCAAAGCCAACACATCAGGCAATTCTGATTGAAATAAGGAATGTACTGGTATATGAATATTGGCTTAACATATTTGCATAAGAAGAAAATGGTTAAATGCAATTAAGTGCGTTAATTTTTATTTCTCCTATGGAAATACCACTTCTGATGAATGAATATTTAGCAGTCTGTGGTAATTCGTGATGAAGTGATGTACATTTACTAGAAATCCAAGTGACCTTAAACAAGGCTCCCAGATGCTCTGACACTATAGTAGAAATTCTGTGTAATTTTAAAATTAAACTGTAGAATAGTACACTTTCATTTTCAGTGATCAGAATGAAAGACCTCTTGCCTGTAAAATTTAATGTAAGAATGAAAGACAAGCAAGGAAAAATAATGCAAGTATTTTCAGATGTACATAATAGGGATATTTGCATTTCAGTCAGCAATGCAAGGAAGGAAAACATTCTTAGCTGTAGTTAGGCCCATCTGTAAACTTTTATTTATGAAAAAAGAAAGCTAAATACAATTACTTGACAAGCAAAAACTAAACTCTATGGGACCTGAGATTCCAAGTGTGATCCTAAGATATGTCTGCAATAAAAAGTGAAAGTTGTCACCCATCTCCAAGGCAGAAAAGGATTTCAAAAAGGCTTTTGTTTATTAAGGCTGAAATTCTGTCAACCTCTATTACATGGCTTTGATGCAGTATTTTCTGACTAAAGCATTATGCCTTTTATTTTGCAGGACTGAATGATCAATACACTTCCTTATGGCATTAAAATATTGGTATTTTTATTTAAAAAAGCCTGTTACATACCAGTAGATCTTAATACAGTGTTGTGTAGTATAATGTAAAAATATTTCCCTGAGTTTTTATTGCTGACCATGATGTCATATGATAGGGATTATCTTGTCAGCCAGTTTGGGTCAGCTGTCCTAGCTGTGTCCCCTCCCAGTTTACTGACTTTTGGAGGCAGGGGGAAGAGAGAAAGCCTTGACACTGTGCAAGCACCTTTAACAACAGCCAAAACATTGATGGGTTATCATTGCTGGTTTAGCCACAGGTGCAAAGCACAGCACCACACGGACTGCTGTGAAGAAAGCTGACTTCAGAACTTCATTCCAGCCAGACTCAGTACATCATATTACTGCTCTGTGCTCAGGTTGCTGCCAGTGAAATGGAAGTCTTTGTGGTTTTAATCAGTACATCAGTGTTTTTAATCAGTACATGTTAAATAGTTAAAAAGAACTTGATATTTTTATCATCTATGGGTATTCTCATTTTGCCAACATGGACACCGAGATGCAAATAAATTAAGAGTATCTTTTTGGAGTCAGGGTTAGAGTGGATGCTAGCAAGAAGTTCAAAATATGAGAGCTTGGTTACATATCTAGCATGAACCCATTGTTTCATAGTCAAAACCCAGATATTCTCTTGGTTTGGTCAAGAAAAATGCTACAGAATCTAATTCATATATGTATGATACTATTGTTTCCCATGTATTCATGCTCAAGAACACCAGAAGGCTGGGAAATTGTCTATATTCTTTGTCTTGATGTCGAGTGATACACATTAAAAAAATGTGTCTTGTTTCATCTTTAACTTCCAGTCACTATATATTATGTATTTTTGTCTTCTAGATTAAAGAGATTGGAGTTAGAAAATCTCCTTAAGTAGGTAATTTGTCATGTACAGACTGTATCATCATGATTCAGGTCTGTCTTAATCCATCTTAGAGCTCATTTAGTCTCTTACCATACAGTCTATTTCAAATTGCAAATCAATCTTCTGGTTTTCCTCTAAATTTTGAGTTTTTTCTTGGCATTGCTTTTAGTGGAAAAACTGGATAGAACTGGCTATCTTCACACTTGGGAGAGGAGTGTATAGGGACTCTAGGTACTTTAAGCATATGTCTTTTTTATAGACATATGTCTTGAAGTGTATGTCTTTTTGCAGGTGGGCACAGCTTGCCTTCAATACGTGCTGCAATCCAGATAGATGCTGGCAAACTCTCACGTGTGCCCAGCTAAAGAGTGAGTAGAGCTAAGGATCCCATAGAGCAGTAGTCTCCAAACAGGAGCGTGTGCATCCTAGGGGATGGGATGTTCAAGACAATCTGTTGGAGTATAGGAAGAAAACCAGTTGAACTTTAATTTCTATATATTTTTACCTAAAAACCTAAAAATAAGGGAGATACTATGCTTTACTAATATTTAATATACAGATGGACACTGGTACATTTAGTTGGTCCATATGGCAGATGGTCATGTAGGGTTCATGAGGTGCCCTGAGGGAAGAGTGGGTACTTCACAGTGTGGATGGGCTGACAGTGGCATCCTCATTCATTTGTTCACTTTCAGAGCATCGCGCTATATTACAGTTTACATGTGCCCACTTAAGTGGATTTATGGATTATATTTTGTTTTTACTAAAGTACAAAATAGACAAGCGGCTTAAAAAGATTCCTGCAAAGAAACTGCAGACTGAAGATAACACTGATAATGCTGGTATAAGTGAACAAGGAGAAGACAGCCGAGCAGACATTTCTCCTACTGCTAGTACGAGCTCTTCATTAGCCATATGATGGATAAAAACAATGATGAACTAACCAGATCTCACAAGAAGTCAGCCAAAAATTTCCACATTATCAAGAAGACTATTTGAAATATGGATTTAAAGCTACTGTTGCTAATGATGAACCTCACTATAAGTGCATGTTGTGCCTTGAGATATTAGCTATTGCTAGTACATGAAAACATTACAATTAGAAACACATTTAAAAGCATCCAGAACATGAAAACAAATCTGCATTTTTTTCAGTCATGTTTAAAAGTCATGTGATACTCAGGCTGCTACTTTACTTAACTAAAGGAGAAAAGCAAATTCTGAGGTTTTTTATTTAATAGTACAAGATAAAAAGCCCCATACTATAGGGGCAAAGCCTGTTCTTCCTGCTGTGGTTAAAATGGCTGAAATAATGCACAGAGAAGAATACAGTGACAAACTGAAGTCCATTCCTTTGTCAGCAAATGCTGTTGGAAGATGCACAGAAGAGCTGAAGAGCTGCTGAAGAGTTGAAGAAATAGGTATTAGAACAAATCATGCAGTGTAGGAGCTTTGATGCAGCTGGATGAAAGTACAGATGTTTATAACATGTCTCAGCTTATGGCATTTGCTGGATTTTGCTTCAATAATGAAACAGATAAAGAAGTATTCTTTTAAGTCATGAAAGGAAATGTCCTGCAGAAGATACGTTCTCACCAGTAAATGACTTCTTGAATAAGGGTAACGTTTTATGGAAAAGCTGTGTAAGTGTAACCACTAATGGAGCAGCTGGAATAAAAAAATGTATTCCAGGGTAAGGTTACTGAGCTACCATTGCACAAGAAATTACTTCACCGTGTCAGTCATAGGCAAGCTCATGCAGTAAAGAAGCTGGACCAAAAGTGTATGAAGTGCTGCAGGGTGCCATTGATGTGGTCAATTTTATTAAAAAAGCAACTTTAAATTATAGAATATTATAATACTCTGTAATGAGATGGGAGTGACTATGAAAATCTTTTGTATCCCACAGAAGTTCGCTGATTTTCTTATGGTGAAGTGTGTAAAAAAAGTTGTCGGTCTTGAAAATTTTACATATACTTATTTTACAAAAAGACATGTATTCCAAATTTGATGACCTTTTCTCTCCTGACAGGAAGCTGTCCATAGCAGATATTTAAAAAAAAGCCAAACACACTTAATATGTCCCTTCAACATGAAGGTGATGATTTAACAATGAGTGAGAAACTCACTGCTTTTCAGAGGAAACTTGTGCTATGGAGAGCGCATTTTGGAAACAGATGTTTGGAAATGTTTTGATTGTTAACGTGATTTTGTTGCCAAAAATGATGCAAGCCAGTCATCTAATAACAATACCTCTCATACACTTAAAAATATAGAAACTGAATTTTCTAGCCTGTTTAAAAATATTCTCAGTCAGAGTTTCAGTGGGTTTTGAAACTGGTTGTTAAAATATATAAAAATGCAACGCTTTCTTATTAGTTTGCAAAAACAACTGATTGCCATCAGGCAAGATGGAAACTTACTAGCCAAAATTCAACAGAAACCTTTGCACCATTGGTGAATGAGACCTAAAAATGAGTATCGTGGTATAGTAAGTGTAGTCAGCAACATATGTCCTTCATTTGGATCTAAATTTCTCTGTGATGCACCATTTTCAGCTATCAGACATTAAAACCAAGTATTGAAATGAACTGGACTTAGAACCAGATCTTAAATTCCTGTATTACCCAGCATTAAACCAAGAGCTTAAAAAAATAATGAAGAGTATTCAATCACTTTGGTTTAGTGAGAGTAAGAAGGTGTTTTGTTTTTCTGTTATACCTCTAACAAATAAAATAAAATTAAATTAAATCATCTTGTGACCTAGGAAATTTGGGCAGTGAGAGAGAGTAAAGGAAAAGGGAGTATTCCCCTCCTCCTTTCTCTATTGCACCCGTTTAGACCCAAAATCCAGTAGTAACTTCTGTGTTCTCCTTAATTTGATGTGCTCATATAATGTGGAGGAGAATCTGGTTCCATGACAGTGCATTGATATTTAAAACATTTATTTACACAAATTAGTGATGAATGGTTAGTAGTGGAAATAGTGAAATGTCTCCGGTAGAAATATGGTGCTTTCTTAAAAGCTCTCATGCCAGCTACACTTCTGGCGTTTTGGAGTGCCCCTAGTTTCTTGGGAAACCAGTTTCACCAAAGTCTCTGTACACAAAAATTAAATTAAAATTTAAAGAATTTTTCAGATTGCAGGATCAATGATTCTAAAAATACCCAAACCAAAACAAGAAATGCCAAAAAAATCAAACCACCACAATCTAAACAAAATTAATGTCTTTCCTGACTTCCAGTCTGGTATAAGAACTTCTTGACAGAAGAGAGTTTGCTTATATGGGCTACTGACATTATTCCCTGTGCTTCTAGGTCTCTTTCTTGTTTAAAAGAGGGAGATTAATGTTACATGATATTAATGTTACAGTTAAAAAAAAAAAAGCTAAATGGGTATTATCCTTCAGATTAATGTAAAAAATGGCGTGGAATTTATTTAAAGCTCAGAAGTAGATAGAAGTTATTTTTAAGGAGATTGTTCAATTCTGATGAAGTCAAACACATAACTGTTAATGACACTACATGTATTCGCTCCTCCCTAGGAGAGCTAAAATAAAGCATTAGATATGCTTATTACGTACAGAATTTTTCATGCCAGATTGTTGTTAGTTCTTGTGGGTATACAGAAGGGTAAAGTCTGATTCCAGGTGTTCTGTGAATTTCAGGCATAATCTGTAATGTTAAAATGAAAGGGCAGTGAAAATAAAACGTATTAGCACACATGGTCAAGGAGATGATCGCCAGTACATAAGAAAATGAACGTATTTTCATCACCTGATGTCCTGGTTTGAGCTAGAACACAGCTAATTATGTTCAGTATTTTACTTTTCATAAGAGTATCTTCTGAGTAGCACTTCCTGAAGTTAACAGCAAATTTTCGCAGACAGTGTCTACTTCTAGAAGTGATAACACTTGATGTTTAGAGTTACTACCAAGGATGGGTGTGCAGAGAGGCTCTTGCTTATACTTGCTCCTGGGCAGACCAAGGACACTGCTATATCTTGTCTATCACATTGGGGATGTAGAAAGTAAAAGGTCACACCTGTGGGGAGAAGCGGACAGGACAGGTGACCCTAAAGTGACTAGCAAGGGTTTCCATCCCATATACAGTGTATTTGGTATAAATCTGAGGGATCACAAGGGTCAGGCTCATCTTTTGCAATGGCTGGCATCAATCCATCCATTCCTGAATCCAGTTCCAGAATCCAGATCCAGAATCTGGTTCTCATCTGCTGCTGATCCCAGTCTGGGGCTTCCCAGATATTGGTTTTGTAGATATGCATATTATTTTTATTAAAGCTGTTATAGTTTTCTCTTCCAATCTCTAAGTCTCTCTCCTTTATTCCCTTTCTCCTCCTCATTGGGAAGGGAGAGATGTTAATAGACAAAGTTTATCATTTGTCTAATGGCTGGCCCAGCCCTAACTCTTGACACTTGAAGTTGCCAACAAAATGCTGAAAGACACAGAATGAAACTACTTGCTTAATCTGAAGTGTAAACCACTTCCAAGCAATTCTCACATAACGTAGAAGATTTTGTCTTCTATTTTCCATACTGAATTAGGGGCTTCATCTCAGATAGTACTGATGAATTGCTTATTTTTGTATCATTTTCCAGTCACAGATAAAATTTGCTTTACTTTCTTAAACCAAATGGCTTATTTTAATGTGACCCTGGAGGATTCCTCTGTAGGAGAAGAGAATGTGAAGCAAATGAAATGATGCCACCATGGTATTTTTAACTATGTTGCTGTAAGACTGAGTGCAACCACAGTAAGGCTGCTTATGACAATATACCAAGATGAAGCATAATGCCTATTCAGAATCTCATTCAGAACAACATAAAATAATGTGCAGAATTTATTTATAAAGGACTTGATATAATATATACCAGGAATTATTGTGATTTAAGAAGCTTCAGGAAAAGCTATCAGAAGGAAGAAATTTCAGAGCATACAGGTCTGCCAAAGGAGAAGAAAACCAGCAAGAGCAATTAACGAAGGCATTAAAGGGTGCAAAAAGATATGTACAAGAGCCAGAGGAAAATTTCTTTTCTAGAAGGACTTTTCACAGGTAACTGGAGTACAGCTTCAACTGACAATTGAAATCTCAGCAGAGGAAGTATGTGAATCAAACTGAGACGCTCAAGTACAGTAAATTATCACCACCATATGGCATCCTTCTGAGGATTCTGAAGTAAATAAAGTGTGAAATAACAGTCATGCACCATTGAGGGAAATGTCGCGGCAAGGTTTCCTTCAATATTCAAAAAAATGTTAATATAGCTTCTGTATTTTCCTTAAGTTTGGAGGAACAAGGGATAATCCCCAAACTGTGAAGTAATGTTTAATCATCTAGTAGTCCTAGAAAATAGGACAAAAATGCTCTAATAGAGCCACTACTTTATCTTGCTTTACCTTACTTAGATTAAAAAATGAATGTAATTTAGAGTTAACATAGCATATATTGACTGGATTAATTTAACTAGCATTGGTTAACTGAGCTGTTAACTAGCTTGCTTATCTAAATTCCTGCTTTCAGAAAAGAATGTGATTATGGCTTCTACAAATTTTAAAATTGCTTGGTGTTTTTAACAGAAGTGGTTACTCTGCAAAGCCTTCAGCAGAGGACAGTCATGTCTCTCATGATGAGTTTGGGAGAATCAGAATTTATAGATAATAGTTCCATTATCAGTTCCTGCTTTCTTCTGGCATAGACAATCTTACATGTGACTATACTGCTTTAAGAAACCAAAGAGTTTGGAGCTGTTAAATGTTGTCCTATTCTGCTTCTCTATTAAAAATAATTGCTGATTGTATATTACTGCCCTGCATATTCTTGTGCTGTCTTGAAGAGGAGCTTCATCTTTAGCCAGTACAATCTGTTTGGTAACTATCAGGATACTAAGGATGACCTCATCAGCATCTCCAATTTCTTAACTCCATATTTTTATCTAAGACCCATCTTCAAGAAACTCTAGGAGTTTCAAGTGGGACAGTAACTCCATGATACGAGTGCTTGCTTGGTAGAGTCAAGTCATTGAAGACTTATTCTTAAAGCAGTGTTCTGACTCAAAATTATCTGTTTTGCAACTGATGAAAATACTTTTTAGGAGATTTATTTGTCCTAAATTTAAAGGCTGGGCCAAATCCATCCTTCTGAAGTTTTAATTGTAGCATTAAGTTCTCATTACAAGATGTCTTCAAATGACACCTTGAACACTTTTACTTGAATGAATACTGTAGGAGGCTCTGCAGACATCCACAATGATATACACTGGAGTGACCACTTTGTCAGAGGTTACTGCACCGAATAATGAATTTTCCAAACAGAAAAAAATACTAATTGTGTTTGATGATTTGAACCTTCTTGCAGCATCAAATGACAATAGAATTGAACTTACCAATCAGAAATTACTTACCAGAAAATTTATATCTAATTGTACAAGTTAATGTAAAATATATAGAGCAAAAGGTAGTAACAGCTAAGTTCACAGACTGGCACCAGCTGGGGTTTAGAGATGGAATTTACAGAAGTCATTTCTGCAATAAAACAATGGTTGGGCATCTGGGGAAAATCTTCTGGGGAAGGTAACGTAGCCTTTCAAATAGCTTCTACGATAGTATATATATTATTTTAAAAGTGAAGTAACATGAGGAGATCCAAAAGGAAGGATGCGGTTCTCATTGAGAAGACTACCACTACTAAAACTGTGGATTTCAACCTTCTTCAGGATTGTAGGCTTGAAGGGAAGAAGGAAATAGATTTTCCTGTAACACTGACACTATCTCAGTTCTTTGTGATTTCATAACTCCTCAGTTCCTACACTAGAGATGAGTACAAACTCATGATGACAACTATAGCCAGATTCACACACCTCCTTTGAAAGTTCTGAGCTACTGATGGTTTGCAAGGTCTCACAAGCAGAGAGGATGTCACAAAAGAAAATTGTGCTCCAGGAATATTTATGAAATTCTTTTGGTTTTCTGCATTATAAAAAGGAATAAAGTAAAAATGGAGAGCTGATGCTGGAGCATTTTGACAGAATGATCAGATCAGCTGTGCTTGTATGTGCAGAAGGTGGGCATTTGGGTTTGTGAATCAGCTGTTTCCTCAGATGATAATCCAAGTCATCACAAATTGTGTTAGTGAGCTTCTGAGTATATAAGATAGAAGAAAATTAATTAGTATGTTATGCTTCTTACTTTAAAGACTCCAAAATTTTATTTTTAAATTACTCTTTAAAATAATAAAAAAAGAAATTTCAATACATAACAGAAGAAATGTGTTATTACTTTATTGTGGTGTATCTTCAGTTTAGTTTCCAAACGGATTGAAATTACAGTCCTCAGTATGATGCCCTACAAAATTCCAGTCTTAAGACAACAGAAGAGGATGGCACAATTTAATAGACAAGTGCAAGTGAAAAAAAATTGTTTGAATGTAAATTATAAACAATGGAGAAAAAGCAGAAAAAATATTTTTTTAGATCTCCTGATGACTTGTCTCTGCTCAAGTAATATCACTCCAGTTAGCATCTAATTTAGATCTCTAAAGTATCAGAACTTGTTTGGGTCAGAAGAGATAGAAGGTAACTTCTGTATTTCTGCAGAAGGAAGGAATGTGGGGCTGAAGCATAGCTCATATAGTAAAATTGTCATGCCTATTTATATTAGCACTCTCATTTGGTGCAACAGTATGATGTGATGATCTTGTATCCCTGAAGTGGTGTCAGTTTTCCCCTTTTTCATCTGGAAGAAAAAATACAGACTTACAAAGTTTAAACCACAGGGGTTTTTTACAAAGTCAATCTAAACAAAACTGTTTGGAGCAGCGCATTGCCAAGTGGAAAGTAAGTTAATAAAGTGCTTTATTAAACTGTTCTCAAATGTTAAGCAAACCTGTCCCTTCACTCCTAAAAAGCCTGAAGCCCAAATATGCATGTACTGCAATAAGGATAACTATTCCCATAGTTCAGACATAGAATAGAATTAAAATGTAGTTTGATATTGCTGATCTTTCTGCATTTAGGTTGTCTGAGGAATGTAGATTGCTATTGTGGAGGATTATTGAAATAGCAGTAATTTCATGTCATCTGTATATTCACAGGTATGTTTTCTATAATATCCCCTTCAGCAAAGTATCATCCAACTTTTATATTAGGTAAATGTTTGTTTCTTTTTAATTTCCTACTAAGGCTTGTAATTTTCAGTTGATAACAAGATTTACTCCTGGATACAGAGGTTTTCATAAATGTTGACATAGGCCCCTGAGTCAGCTGCAATTAAACCATTAGTAAATAACTATAGCTCCAGTACCACAACTGAGCGCATGGTAAAACTTCAAACTTGTCCCAGGCTTTCTGAAAGAAAAAAATCCCAGATAGATGAAGACTTCCAGGCTTTTCACAAACCCCGTGGTTTGTACAAACTTCCTCTAGCATCCAAGAAGTACAAGAACCTTTGTGTTCTCCCTTGGTGGCTGGATGGTCAGGTTGAGAAGGGATGCAGGGAAGTAGCCCACTCCTCTGACCTTGTCCTGAGCACACTTGATAAAGGTAAGGGATCTTTGGGGTTTCTAAGTTTTGGTGGTTGCTATCGGTACTGGAACACCATTTTGACACAGGGTTAGATTTTCATACCTGGGATTCAGCTGCTGTTCAGCTGTCTGTGACTGTCGGTATCTGAGAGTCATCTAAGCTTCATTTATAGTTAATGGAGAAAAGAGAGAGACAGTTCCAGAGTGCAATTCATCTCCCCTGCTTGAGACATCTATTTACGGATGAGATCACTAATTCCTTAGAAATGTCCATTCATCTTAGCTTTGGCAATACTTGTGTAACACCTTTCCTAGTTAGTGTTGGAATAAAAAATATTTCATCCATCATGGATGAAGAGACTGTAAATGTGTAAATGTTACTGTTGCTTTCATTCTCTTAATCAAGTAGGATTTTACGTAAAGATGCTTCCTTTTGTAATTATAAATCATAGCTTTTTTGGCACTGCTGACATTTTTTTAAACAATATTTAGTTATCATTTGTGTCGCTTTGTTTGAATTATCCCTCTCAATGAATTCTGTTCAGAATTTAGTAAACAGGATCTTTCTGAGTAATAAATGTGTTTGACTTGTGTGCATATGTAAGCATTACTAATGTCTACTGTACATTGTCCACCTGTAATAATGTTTTCAAATGTTGAGTCCCTAATTTTTGGTTCAGTAATCAAACAATCTATTTGCTACATGAAAACTACCACAGAAGTGTTTTTGAGGGTGGTGTAGTAGTGTGTGCTTCAAAAGAAATCTGTGATCATTTTCTAAACTGTGATTGATTTGTTTTCTCTGTGATAGCAGGAGACTTGTCATCTTATTCTGTTGTTTCCTAATCTAGACCAAATTCACCAGCGTAAGGCAGATTTACTATGTATTCTAAGTAGTTTTTAAAGATTATTTCTTTAAGTATTTTTTTGTCTAAACACATACTTTAAGCCCTGTGAAATTTTATTTATCAGAAGATCCAGATATATTCTACATTTTGCTTTCTATGTTCTAATTACACTCCACACATAATAAAATAAAGTGCCTTTACTTGGCTGCCTCCAAGATAAAGTGTTCAGTATTTCAGCACTCCTAGTTATTTGAATGCTTGCACCAACTTTCAGTAGTCCTATTACATTCACTTGCTTTAATAAAGAAGCATTTCTAAATTCTCACTTAATTACTTGTGCTTCTGGCATTGGCTTACATATGATGAAATAATCTTTTCTAAATGTGGCCCCTATTTACTTTTATAATACCCGGCATGAGAATTACTGTTGTATAATATTACAGCCTCCAGACCCTTTGTTTTTGTTCTGCTATCTTTAAAAGTCAAGTCAGAAAACTTGTAGAAGAGTTGTCTTGTTTACCTGGGATCCATCAGAACCACATTGCCTTCAGTTTTGGGGATGGCATCTCACACTGTACGAACCAGGAGTGTATTTTGTGTATATTTTCTTCAGTTTTGTTCATCGGTCCCCTTGAAATCTTTACATAAAGTGCTGTTAGTTTTTATAGCATATATCAGTAACTTTCTGTCCTCGCCTGCTATCTTTGGGATCATTTCTGGCTTTACAGTGTGTTATGCATTTTTTCATATAAACATACCATGTCTTTGCCCTCCCTGCTGTACTACTGAGTTGTGTGTTTACTTGTTTTAGCATCCAGTGTTATTAAAGAGAGTTTGTTTCTTCTTACTGCTCAAAGTCCTGCTGACCCTATTGTGCTGGTCCTTAACATCCTTTTAGATGAATTAAGTGGAACTTAATCTGTTCATATGCTGTCACAGTGCAGATCCCTCTCTCTTTTTCCTGGCTATATTTTTATTTCACTGTAACATGCTGATATCCTTGAATCCCTGACAGCAAGTGATTGACTTCTCGATGGGATGGACTGATTTTATTTTTTTGTTGTGGAAAAATCAGTTCCTAACTTGAACTGTTTGTAAGTCACCTTAACAACCCATAATAAATATCCCCCATACTACAAGAACCTTAAATTCCTTGTTGATTCTTTTTACCCACAACTACTAGGTTTAACATCAGAGTTCATGTTTATGCTTAGCTTCTGTGACCAAAAAAACATGAGAAGTAAATTTTTCTACTTTAGAGAATGTGGGGGGAAATTAGAGCATTTTATATGTGATTTTATAAAGGTTTGTCTGAATAGGTACAATCTGTGGGGTAGTCATGTGTATGTAGGTTTTCTGTGAAAACATTTTTACCATGTTGAAAAGGAGGCAAATCAGCATTTTTTAACTGGAAGATGTAGTTATATATATATAAAATAAGACATTACAATATCTTATTTTTATTCTGTTATTGTTACTAATATTATTATTATCCTAGTCCTAAGCATTCAGTCTGAAACAGTCAGACACTTCTTGCAGGCAAGAATTACAATGATTGCATTTATTTCCAGGTTAGATGCATGTGCTAGAGTCCTAATTTAATAAAAAAAGTAATATTTTTCTTGAAAGTTCACACTGACAATTTTTGCAAGTAAAAACCCAATATCACGGAACTCCGTCCTCTCTTCCTCTCACCCTGAAAAACAGATAATATAGGATTTTTTAAAAATATCCGTGTTCTTCAAACAAAAATAAAACAATGCATCTGTGATTTTTTTCCTCAACTCTGCACAATGTTATATTTAGTTCTTTAATTTTCCTATAAATAGGACTCTTTCCTAATACCTGAAATAATACGTTACTGTTTCCTTTTGGTTTATCTATGCCTTATCTTTTGGTTTGGGTTGTGTCTCTCCTCAAAATAAGGTTCTACTTCCTTTTTCATTTTTGTAATCCCAAATGATGTGTGTATCAATGAAAGTATTTATCAAAAAAAAAAAGAGTATTCTACCTTTAAGGGCAAGGACATGTATCAATATTTAGTATTACACATTTTCGCTTCTCCAGGTACAATAGGTCTTGAAAATAAGTGCCACTCAGTGCTTCTAACCCTCTAAATGTGAATAATATGTTTGTTTCATTGGAATGAAAATAGGGACAATTATGTTTGCTTGTAACTCATTATATATGGTGAGATCTGCCTATCTTTACTAATCCCTGAAACTGTAATCTGTCCTTTGCAATTACTCACAATTTATGTTTTCTCCATGTAATGAGGAAATATATTTTCTTATAATTCATTCATTTGTTTTGTACACATATTTTTATATCTCTGTACTGAAACTCCTACAGAACATTTTAAAGCACACAGTATAAATCTCACCAGCAGGAAATCTTAGTGAAATATCTGAGTGTATAATCCATCTGGTCTGACCAGTTCTCATTCATTAGAAGTCTCTTATGATCAACATCTGGTAGGATTAGACTGCCCTGAACAACAAGGATTTAGCTTGCAGTACTTACATGTAGCTTTAGGGAACCAAAAGGTCATCAGAAATATCTGTTGAAAGCAAAGTAGTATGATTAATCTACAAATTGTTAAATTTATTTTATAACTGGCAGAGTTAGGATTAAATGAGCAAACTGAGCCTTTAAACATATAATCTGATATCTAATTTTAACTGTCAATCAGTGGAGACCCCTGAATCCTAACTGTCATCATTAGATTGACAATTCATCAGGAATAAGTCTTTCTTTACTGTTTTCCTGGGGAAAAGGGATAAAATTGGCTTGATAAAACTGAAATATCGTGGTGAAATGCTTGCTAGCTCTTTACTTCTGGTGAGCAGGAGCTTGCACTTAGAATCCCACTGAAGTGACTAATAGCTGTTCACTTTAAACAAAATCAATGTGTGCAACTTTCATATCCTTGTGAGGTAGGGGATCATTTGTATATTGTACCCAGAGAACCAGCATACAGAGATCATATAGGAAGTAAAATACATGCCAATAACCAAAATTCAGTGTCAGGGCTCTGGGAGCACCAAAAGTCCTTTCTGCCCCTCACTAGCTCTCCAGGGATGCCCCCCCCAAGCCAAGACTCTGTTTCAGCGCAGCCCAGTGCTGTCAGTCCGTGCTCCACTGATGCTGTGGGAGTGCTGGTCTCTCTCTCCGTCACAGCTGTTCCTGGCATAGACTCTGTTGGTTTGGACACATTTCCTGGCTTGTCCTCAGACCTGTCTTGTCAGTACAAACCTGCCAGCAATCATTGGAGTATGTCTGACCCTAGTTATTCTCACCAGACCTGATATCGTGGATGGACTTCCCAGCTTTACCCTGGACCTCCCTTATGCTGTGAACTTGTCTGGAATTATAGGCTCATGGCTGAAACGAGCTGTTTTCTCCACGCCTCTATGCCTCCCCTTGCTGGAGTGCTGGCTGGTGAGGTCCCTGGTCTGGGGGCTGTATTATTGGACTCATGTCCCTCTTCCTTAGGGAACAGCTGGCACATGCTGCTCCTGAACATTCATTTTCTTCCCTTAAACCCACACCTACCCCTTCTGATACAGACCACACGAGTGTTGCAATTTGTTCTCATTTAGACTAATTTTTTTTTTCTTTAACAGTCCATTTAGTCATTCTATCTACACTCCCAGTTTGCTAGAGATTAAAGAAATTAATTTTTTCCTTGGCAATGCAAGTTCTTGGCTCCTCAAAACCCCTGTATTTCTTCCTTCACAGGTGCAGGGTCAGGGACTTTGTTGTTTGCCTCTCAAACATCACTGAATTTGATACAACAGCTATGAGGTAGGCAAGTATTGCTGCCATCTACTTCACAGAAAAAAACGATACAGACAGACTTGGTAGCAAACTTTAAAATCTTATTTTGCTCACATGAGCTGTATCACAGAAAGGGTCTGGCAGAATGAGGGGTGAAAGTTTTTCTCTTGTATCCCATCTTCTCTTGTGCCTCAAGCGCAAGAGCCACCCTTTTCTCCCCACAACTGTGTCCCTTATACATGATTCAAACCATTTTTTGGAGCTTCCTTCTGGGTAAACATAATTGCACCCCAGTAATTTTTGAGGTTGAGCACACATAGATCTGTTAAATATGTAGTATGGTGAAATACTGATTTCATCTAGCTTTGTATGCAGAGCAGATGGCTTTTTGCCATCAGTGAATGACTAGGTTCTCTAGCAGTGGGTTGTGAAACCTTCCACGGTTATTGATGACCAGGTCTGGTAATTCCTGTTTTAGGAAAATGAAAATTTGTTGTCTTTAAAGTGTGCAAAATTGATATAAACAGACAGAGCTACAACTTTCAGTAAATTGCTAACAAGGGACTAAAACCACATAGTATAATACTACTTTTGTATTTTAAGTCAGTGCAAGATTTACTTAGGACTTGAGATCCCCAGCAGAACTTTATGCACTTTTGTTACAACCTTCTACAGCAGTTTCCTCCAGTTGAGATTATCCTATTCTACACAATAAAGAAGCACAAGTATAGTAGTTTACAATTTTCTTTACTCAGAATTGGCAGAATGAAACAACTACTGCTGAGTTCTAAACCAGCTTGTACCGCTAGTGATAATGCTTTCCAGGACTGTGTGCATCTGCTAAAACAAAACACACAGCATTTTGTATTCTAAGGTTCACAAATTTAATCCAAAACTGCAGCATTTGCTACAGGAATCAGCTGCTCTAGAAACAGAGGTGTGGCTTTGCAAATTCTGCTGTTGGACCCAAATCCAAATCAGTAGATTCTGTAGTTAAATTTACTTGAAAGAATAACTTCTGCAGGAAAAAAAACACAAGTTTGAATTCTGTGAGATATTTAGAATATTTAGAAAGAAAAGACAGAAAGAAGGGAAGGGAAGGGAAGGGAAGGGAAGGGAAGGGAAGGGAAGGGAAGGGAAGGGAAGGGAAGGGAAGGGA